>JAJOOO010030403.1:0-15647 GCA_029582685.1 Solanum piurae
TTGAAGGGAATAAAGCTAAGCAAGCCTGTAATAGAGAGTCTTTGTCAACTAATCAAGAGCTCTTGCTTGTCTGGATTACTGCTTGGAAACACTAGTATAGGGACGGTGAGCGACTCATCTACCTTTTAACTTTTTTATGTGGTCTTTAATTGAAACAAAGGAAAGCCTTGGAGCAACAATAAAGTTGTCTCTGTGTGACCTATAGGTCACGGATTCGAGCCATGCAATCAGTTATTGACACATGTGTCAGGGTAGGCTACCTACATAGCACCCCTTAGGGTGCGATCCTTCTTCGGACACTGATCGTGGGATGACTCGTGCACCGGGTTGCCCTTTTTTTTCTTTAAGTAAAATTGATAACACTGGGATGTCTCTGCAGGATGGAATGTTAAAATTGATGCAATCATTGTCCACAGAAAGTCAAGAACTAAAGCTTGACGTTTCATCTTGTGGTCTGACACCTGACTGCATTGTCAGATTAAATGCAGAAGTTTCTGTATTTAATAGCATAGTTGAGCTTGACCTTGGGGGTAATCAGCTCAAGCAAGAGGTCTGTTTCACTCTCTTATTATTCATTACTTCAGTAGTTCAGTTCCTTCCTTGTTATGTGTGCCTCTTGAAAAATGATACCTAACACGGAGTGAAGTGAGTCGAACCTATCAGAAAAAGGGTTGAGTTGAAACTTAGTTGATGCCCTTCCTTCTGATTATAATACCTGTCTGAACAATTGTTGTCATTGCAAAGGTAGCGGGAGAAGACCAAAATATTATATGAAAGAAGAGTGGATTAATAAAACAGTCACCAAAAAGAGATCGGCAAATTATAAAGAAGGAAGACCATTGGTTGGGAAGCAGTATAAGGCTATTTGTTGGTAGACAGAAATTACTTAGGTCTCTACGTACAAGAGCCTCTTTATACATGAGTTTAGACTATCAGAAATAAGGAGAATTATTTAGTAAGAAAAATTACTTAATTATGACAGAATTATAAGTAATATGCTATACTGATATCCTTAAAACATAGAATAGATCTACAATATTCTAACATATAGCTGGATTAATTCTCGACTTCTGACCATATGCATGTTGTGGAAAGCTTTATGCTCCTTCACCCTACCCCTGGTATGGTAGAGTTCTCAATATATACACTTGGATCAGTTAATCTGTAATACTCGTGTATAAATGCAGGGTGGCAGAGCATTGGCAGCAGCAGTGAGTAATCCCCAGTGTTGTTTTCGTGTCCTGCTATTACAGAAATGTCAACTGGGACTTCTTGGCATTCTTTCGATACTAAAGGGATTATCAGACAACTATTATCTGGAAGAGCTCAACGTGGCTGAAAATGTAGATCAAAACGAAATTCATGCTTTGCTACATGATCCATGCTCAAATGTCCTCCAAACAGATATAAACCTTTTAGAGCACACGTCTGAGGTATCTGCAGCTAATGCTAAAGAAGGTTGTCAAGAAGATTTATGTACAGTTAATACAGATTATAATCAGCTTGAAGCTCCTGATAGTGAAGATGAGCTAGTGGAAGTAGATGTTACAGAGCGAGCTACGAATCAGAGTTGTATAAAGAACCATTCTAACTTAGAAGAATATGAGTACATTCAAGAGCTTCCAGCTGCTATTCAAATGGCAAAGAACTTGCAACTGTTAGATCTTAGTAATAACGGGTTCACGAAACAGCTAGCTGAAAGTTTGTATGCTGCGTGGGGATCTAGTTCAAGAAGTGGTTCATCGCGGGGACACTTCGAAGGTAATACAATTCATTTGTCAGTGGAGGGAGTCAAATGTTGCCATCTGAAGCCTTGCTGCAGAAGGATTTAAGTTAATATAGATTCACCTTCTGTTTGTAATATTGCCATAAACATCAATCAGAAGCCTCACAAAGGTTCCTAATTATTAAAACTTAGTAGTGAAATCTGTATATAGTTTTTGGTAATTAGGTTGGGATTAAACCAAGGATATCTGTGTTTTGAAGAAAAACATAGTTCTTGATGAATTGTTTTGTTTTATCATTGTCAATTTATCCAAAGCATTCATCGGAAATGATAACTTGAATATTTTTTATTTCGAGTCTAAATGGATGTTTCGACAAACATGTCTAAAATCTAAATGACTAAATAACATTAGAATGTAGTGTAATCAAGAAATGGAACAAATATATTATTGCTTCACAAGGTTATTGTTATTAAAGAAAAAACAATAGAATACATACATGCGTTAATATTGAACTCTACTTTCTTTTTTAATTCTTGCACTATTTTATTTTAATTACCTCTCTTTGTGTAGAATTATATCTAATTAATTTCTAGCAAGAAACCAATCAGGCATTATTAGTGTGAAGTACCATCTTCATATACTTACACATCCCCCCCCCCCCACCCCCACACACAAGAGGAGCTATAGTGTTCCCACTTACCCTCCAATGTGACTCGAATTCTCAACATACTGGTTAATAGTGAAGGCGCTCAACCACTTAAGCAAGCCTCACTTGTCCAATTTCTGTTTTTGAAAACACAAAGTTGGCCACACGTACAACTTTTACAACTACATGCATATATATACCATCAATAACTATATACACGTGATTTTGAAAAGAAAATACTACTACCTTTTGTAAGAAAAAATCTCACTATATTTTACAAAAACGGGCACTATAGTACTACTAAAACTAAACGTAAAATTGTACAAGCCCAAAACCAAACTTCTAAAACCTGAACTTTGTAATCTAAAGTAATAGATTTCTAATATACCCTAGAGCTTAATTTTGTAATGTAAATCCAAAAAAAAAAACATTATTTATTCTGGCCAAGACCCTAATCTAAACTCTAACTTTCTAGTATTAAGTTGTAATATATTATTATTATTATTATTATTACTATAATAATAAGAAAAAGAAATGAAAAGTTGTAGTAACCTTAACCTAATGTAAAGCTGCACGACCCATATTTTCAAGCCCTAAAATCATGGTGATTGATATTATGCAACTATTTGTGGAAGAATTGATGATGGGATGGGGTGAAAAAATAAATAATAAGTAGATACTTTTGGGAAAGTTTTGTTTACCACTCAAACTTTAGATTAAATTTAAAACTATTTTTTTTATTAAAGTAGGATAAAAAAATAAACCTTTTCCTCTTTTTGATAATTTACCATCATCATTATTTATTCCCACACTACCAACTTTACTTTTAATGACTTAAATCAAGCTATAATTCTCCCCCTCTCAAGTAGTTTGATTTAAATGCCGCCTTATATATATTCCATGATGTAAATGAAGGAGTTTCAATAACTATTACGGTATATATATTTAAAAAAAATATAATTTTGTATAAAATAGTGTAATTTTTCTGTCGAATGGAGTTTGGATGAATCCTTACCCCTATCTGACTCCGCCTGATTATATGCATTAATACTCTATTCATGATTTATTTTTGCATGTGCATATTACAAATGATATATCAAACCTACTTTATTAATTAACAGGGATAAAAGTTGAATTGAATAAATAGAATTTCATTGGATTCAAACTATGCCATCCCTAGCCATAATTGAAGCTTCTATTCGTTTTTAACTTTATCCATAAGTTTAAATTGTTTTGAAAACCATCTAAGTGAAACCATTTATGGTATTGTTCTAATTAATTAATAGCATTTGGTATTAGTGAATAAAAAAATCAACGGGATTCAAACTTTGGTCCCTATTGAATCTTTTAAAATGTTAGGTTAAAGGTCTATTTTGTTTGTACATATGGTTTTCTTGTTCTCTAAATTTTTAGTGGGTGCCAACCGAGGCGAATTTAGAATTTCAATTTTATGAGTTTTAAATTTTATAATGATAATTTTAAATAATAATAACTGAGTTCTAAATTAATATTTATATATATTAATGAATTTATTAACAAAATATAATATTTGAACAAAATCTACTGAGTTTAATCGAATTTATATTTGAATTACTAGTTTCACCCTTGATTGACAAGCTTCTCTTACACACACAAACAAACACACATGCTCACACACACGAGGTATTTGATTGACAATATTCTTGTCAATCAATTATTTGAAAAGAATACTTTAATAATTTACAAAAAACCAAAAACAAAAAATCACGCGTGAAAGAAAATCTTGAAATAATGAATTCAATTGGTGTTTAGTAATTGCACCGCCAAATCCAATATTGCTTTCATAATCACCAAAAAATGAAGTAGTAATAATAATAAATTAAGATAAATGATGGTAGAAAAGTATTGAACAATTAACAGTAACAAATCATAATATAAAACATTATGATAATTTAAAGGGGTGATTATTAAAAACATTAAAAGATTAAAGGGTAAAAGTAAAAAAGGAAGTAATCATCACGCATGGTTTAGAATGTCTTTTGGGCCTCATAGAAGTAAGAAAATGGGCCCATTAGAAGTAGAAGCCTTTTATCCAAATGTCAAATCTTGGCCCACATAATAGAGAGCCCATAAAGAAAGAGGAGGTTGAATAGTCCGGGGTGTCTTGATATTCGCATTGGAGTCCGACTATTTCAAATTTGGAGTTGTGTAGTGTCTCATTCAGGGGATTCAATATAGGATTATACCTGATCTATATGTCTCGCTTCCTTTATTCAATTTGAAATACTTGAACGATCGATTTAGTCTGGTGTCTTATTGCATTGGAGTCAGACTAATTCAATTTGAGTTGTGTAAGGCTCATTTGGAGAAAAACGCTTCCTACCAAATATATTTTCATACTCAAAGTTTGAATCCGAAAACGCTAATTAAGGGAGGGCAACATAATTCTTTGGCGGTGTATAAATCTTTTTGGATTGAAGTGAAATGAGGTATTTGGTTGATTTGATGTAATTTGTAAAGTCATTAAGTATTTGATTTGATTGGATTGGATTTAATTTGGTTGGCATTTGATGTTTAATTTTGGGATTGAGACATATTTGATTTAACATTAGCAATGAGTTTGTATTTGTTTGGTTGGAGTCCAACTATAGGCAAGACAATTAAATGTGTGGTCTAAAGTGCATATATAAATGGAACTTTTACAAGATTACTTAGATGGATATAATATATTATTATGTGTTTAAGAATTATACAATATAATTTGCTTGCTTTAATTTATATAACTCATTTTTTTAGTTAATTTTAATTTAATATTAATGACATATTTTGTTATTTGATTAATATTTAATGATACGATCATCAATTTACTAAGTCCCATTTATTTGGCAAATAATCTGTAAAGGTAGACATTTTTTTAAAATAATTTTATAATATTATAAATTTTTCTATAATTTTAAATTTTGTGTTGAATCAGACTATTAAAATACAAAACACTCCTGCCGCCAGCAATATTATTCACTAGAAATTTCACAAGTAATTTGATGTAAGAAATATTGTTTGTTTTCCACTTTTTCTGATTAATTAAATCAAGCATTCATGCGACATAAAATGCACATGGGTCAAAT
Organism: Solanum piurae; assembly: GCA_029582685.1. Taxonomy (NCBI): domain Eukaryota; kingdom Viridiplantae; phylum Streptophyta; class Magnoliopsida; order Solanales; family Solanaceae; genus Solanum; species Solanum piurae. Next base: position 5,478 of record JAJOOO010030403.1, read on the forward strand.
AATGCGTTATGATTAATAAAATCCATTAAAGAAAATTGACAATGAAAATAAAGTTATTATTAGGTCACAGGTACCAATCTAAACTCTTAAATCTCAAGTTATAATCAAATAAAAATAATTAGAAAATTAGTATATTTTCTTAACTATACTTTTATACATCACTTTCTTAATTGTGTTTGATAGTTATCAACTAAAGATAATTTAGTAAATTACATATTATATTTATTAATTTCTGGTTGTGATTTTTATTTTAGTGATACTTATTAAGTTATTTTGAGACCAAATGGATATCATTTTACCATCTTTACTTTCGTCATTTTGTGGGGCCATAGTTAAAATCTTGATTATAGTCCTTCTACAAAATTATTACAATCATTAGGGAAATTAATCCCCTCCCACATACAAAGAAAATTAAAGGAGAGTATAAAAAACTTTAGTCTAGTATAGCAAAAAAAATAAAAAATCAAGGTTTTTGTATTTTAGTTGGTCTAGTATATTTGATTAGTACTTTCAAATTTATTTTTAAGATATCAAAATTGCATATTTTAAGTATTTTTATTAAGTTATGCAAAATAATCTCGATACGTCCACTTTAATATTTTAAATATCTATAAAATATCAAGTATTTTTTATTTAACATCAACTTCAAAAAAAAATTCATGAACAAAATATCGTCCAAACGCCTACTAAGACGTTCAATTTAAAATAAATATATTATATTTTAAACCATTAGCTACTTATAATTGGAGAAGATTACAATTTATAAGTCGCAACTAAGCAAAGTTGTTTTAGGACAAGATGAGAGATAAATTACAAATATTCTAGAATGTTGAACTCTAAACTTTGACCATATGTCAATATAACTTAGTTAAATTATAGAGTTATGTATACTAAGGATAAAGGTACTTAATTATAAATCCTTGATTAATTAGTCAATGGCCCATTGACCATGCTGACTTGTCATTTTTCAACTAAAAATAAAACCAAAATATAAACCACATTGACTATTAATATTTCCCAAAAAGCTGTTGAACCCATCAAAAATTTGCAGTTTCATAATTAGATGTTCTCTACTGTCCACTTTTATACACTTTTATTTGTCATATTACGTTTTTCGAAAGTTAATTTGATTAATATTAAAAGTTAAAGTAGATTACATTTATTTGATTTTTTAAACAAAAAAATTTAAATATTCAAAAACTATACGAAAAGTACTAAAAATCCAATTTTTTGCATATCAATATGATGAAAAAATAAACCGTAAAATATTAGTCAAAGTTTTTATAGTTTAACTCTAAAAAATAAAATTATGACAATTAAAAGTGAACGGAGGTAGTAAAATAATCTGCATCTATTTAGGGAAACTTTTGGTTTTTTATATATTACTTTTGTCCTTGAAATGTGGAAAATATTTAATAATATGAATGACAATAAAATATTTGAGGAATTAGTATTTTAAAATAATAGTCAAATAATCTTTGTTAACATAATCCTAAACAAGAGGGGTCCCCTTAAACATATTTCGAAACAGATCCATAAATTTAAGGAATAGCAATATTTAATTAATTTATTTTTTTGGTCTGAATATTAAATTATTTTAATCTAACTTTTGCCGAAAGCATGTAATAAAAGGATTCGTTTTGCTTGCTGGTAAATACAATGTTACAAAGGATTACTTAAAAGATACTATATGTATTATATCATAATAATTCTACCACATTGTTGTGTGAAGCCGTCGATGAGGGTGGATTAAGCAGGACTGATAGACTTTTAGGTGGTAAGCAAGTTTTTGGAGACTTAAAAGGAATTTTACATCGAAATGAAAAAAGAAAATGAACAATTGTGTAGGACATAAATCACGTTCACATTGTACGTGTGCTTTTTAGGGGTCGATGTACATGTGATAGAGCACGAAAGACAAGTTTATGTGAGCTAGGACCAAAGCAGACAATACGTGTCATGAACTTGAATCGTGAAAAATATTACACACTGACATGGGATGGATTAATATGACTGACATATTTCTAGGCTGACAAATTTCTGAAGATGGGTACTACACCTATCATCTCATTAGGCAAATCTCATATTTAAAGGGAGATGAAAATGAATAATTTTAGAAGGCACGATTCAAGTTCACACGACATGCATAGCTTGAAAGGCAAATACATGCAACCTCAGTCCAAAATGGACAATACATGTCATAAATTTAGCTCGTGATAGAGCAAGTCAAAACTAAGACGTTAAAAACTTAGGATTTGTGACAATAATTAATTAAGATGAAATCATAAAGATCATCGTATCAGAGATATAAAAAGGTAAATTGATATTTACATATAGTTCATTTCTTTTAGTTTTTCAAATAGAATAAAGTGAAATATCTTTCCAAAAAACAATTTTTTTTGAAAAAAGGATTTTTAAGAAATATAAAAGATAAACATAATGCAATTTACATGGACAATTTCCTGTTATATCATATACATATAGTGAGATAAAGACATTTATTTTTTTGTATCATTATCGAGATACACTTAATTTATCAATAATTCTAGGTCCATTATTTGATTATACTACAGCTAAACAAATAAATAAACACCTAACTTTTAATTCTCAAGCAATTTGCTTTTCAATTAGATTCCCTAATTTTTATTTTGAATTTCCTATTTTTTCTTATTCCCTTAATTAAACTTTTTCTCTTCAAACTTTGGATTCCATACTTTATTTTAAAAGCAAGTAGTAGTACATAATTTCCTAATTGTAACTTTCTTTTTTAGTTTCTTGAATTTCTGATACTCCGGCTTTGAAGTTCAATTAATTCAGATGCACACTTTTCGCGATCTATTTTTTTGAAGGTGATGCTTTTAACATAATTTTTTTTCATTATGAGGACCTGAATCTGAAACGTCTGATTAAGAATGAAGGAATTTCAATCATCCCATCACAATTCATGTTGATACTAGCCGTAACTCTTTTTAGTAGTAGTTTTATTTTTAAAAACAACAAAAACTAAAGGTATTGGTTTTTATCATAGGACATTTTTGTAGGGAAAATCATGAACAATAATGGGCACACATTTGTTTTAAAATCATTACAAACTTCTATACTAATTATATTCGAGAAAATCGGTGTAAACTTTACTTTTAAATGCTCCTTGTAGTGATTAAAGTAATGAAAATGAATCACAAATCTAGAATCATTTTGGCACATAATTAATGGACAAACACATATACGAAAAAATAAAGGAAAAATAAAATTGAGAAAAAAAGTAAAAATACTATCGGATATCAGTTATCACTATAATAAAATAACAAAATTATAGTCGATATTTATATTGTGAGAAGTATATAATAGATACCTCAAGAAATTAGTCTGACATATTCAAACACGAAAACATGACAAAATTGTACGTTATGATAAATAAATTACGTAGTAAATATGGATGATAATTAAAATATATTTATTTATTGAAATAATTATTAAGAAGGAAATAAAATTTAAAATAAAAATATGACATTGACAGCATTATTAATTATATATTAATTTGGTATGGAGTACGGTATGAGTACTAAATAAATAAATAGTTTACGTGTGCAGCTGTATCTACGTATGACATTAGATATTATTATCAGTATCAGTACAACTTAATAAATAGGAGTTAGTAGCTTTCACTGTTGCCATTATTAGTCATAAAACAAACAAAAAATAAAAGAAAATATTTTTTTATTAATTATTTTAATAAATAAAAGTTCTCGTTGTTATGACTGATTTTAATAAAAAAAAAATGTTTGTTATATATTGGATTGATTTATATTTTTCAATTTCACTTATGTGGAATGTGGTGAGACAGTGTGAGCATGCTAAGGCTAACCGTTTCGGTTCGAAACCCCGATAAAGAAGGAGGATTTTAATAAATCGATAACCAAATTAAAATTTGTCAATTCACTATATTTAATTGATTTTATCCAATTCTGATGAAGTGAAAAGAAGGATGGTTGAGATAAACTTACCATCAGCATAAAATTTGTCAATTTAATATTCGACCGATTTTCTTCTCTGCAGAATTATTATGTACCGTACCAGAAATATCATTTTTTATTTATCACATGACAAATAGTTTTAGAAGAAAAAGAAAAGATTTCAAAATAATAATTGACGTGAAAAAAGTAAAGAAACAAAGAAGAAAACACAAATTTTTAGTGTAATATATTGCCAAGTCTTTTGTAGAGTTGGATCTATGCATGCTCAAAAATTACAAAAAACACAGCCAAAGATCATAGTAAAATGATAAATATTTCTTTACTTTAATTATATAGAGATATGGAGTTCGAATTATCAGAAGTTAAATCATCTTTGATAATGAATATTTTACTTACAACAAGACCTTATAATTCAAAATCGAACTTGTCAAACCCTAAAACAGATATCAAATACTAAGATACCAAAAATAAAAAGTAGAAATGGCAAGAAAATTAAAACATTCAAACAAAACTTAAAAATAAAGTCATTTCATCTTGTATTATCATGATCTCTTCTATGTATACAGAAATTACATACACAAAGCTTTTCAAAGCATACTAATTAATTAAGACCAAAATACCCCCACCCCACCACCTCACTTCACCTCCAAGCTAGACGATGATGATCAATTATATTTTGATCCACAAAACCCCAAAAAATGTTCTTAATTCTTTTTCTCCCCTTTTCATTTAATTTCCCTTCTAGTCACCATGACCAAAAAAAGAAAAAAAACCTTAAAACTAAATCAACCTAACACAAATTACCCTTAAGTCGATAAACAAAAAAAAAAGTTCTTAAAATTACCCAAAAAAATGTACATGTGTTCATCCAAGAAATTAAGAAGAAGAAGAATTAGTAGTACCCTCCCATAACCAAAAAAAAATCTCCAATATTTAATTTCTTCAAATAATCTTCATGGTAATCTCCAAGTACTCTTCAAACCAATGTCATTATGTTTTCTTGATGGACCAGAAGCTGGAATTGGGATTCTTTTTGGCAATAAGTTCCAAAAATGGCCATGATTGTAAGAGTTTCTTTGGCTATTTATTGAATTGAATACTTGTGAGTTGCTTCTTGAACCATGACAAAAATGACCAAAAATAGAGATTAATATAATAGCCATCCATAAGACAAGTACTTTCCTTGTGAAGAAACTTATCATTCTTGAAACTTAATTCACTATGGACAATTTTGAAAGAGTGATACTTTAGAAAAAGAAGAAAACATATGTAAATCTATTGGCAAGTAAAGGTTAGAAAGAAGGAAAGAAAGAAGAAGAAGAATGAAGACATATGAAGTAGAAAGTTTTGAAAAGTTTGACAAGGCTTTTTGAAAGGGGGCCATTTGGTTATAGAGAGTAATGACTTGATAGGTAATTGAATAAAGGGGGAAAAGAATAAAAAGGAAAAGAAATGGAAAAAGGAAGAACAAATGATTCAAGTTATATAAATCGATAGTGATATGATCTGCGTATATTTTATCTTTTCAAAATTTTACTCTAGATATATTATATCGTTATTATTATAACACGTCGCTAATAAGTAAACTTAAGTTATATAGGTTAAAAATTGTAATATCTGAATATATTCTATCCCTTTTAAATCCAAATCATGGGATTAAACTTGGGTATATATATATAATTGTATGTTGATAAAGTAAAATATACCGACAAGGGTTGTAATAGAGTTATGAGTACTCTTCATATTTAACAAAATGTCTCGAGTTCGAATATCTTTAGCTATAAAGTCGTCTTTGTTAGAGAGCGTTTTATCTCTCAATGTGATACTTTTCAATACAAATTCAGATTTAATCGAATTTCAATATGGATATTGAACTTTGGATGACAAATCAAATAATATATTTTTAACTTGTTATAACAGAATAATTACTATTTATTTTAGGTTATCAAATATAATAACCTTAACTTTCAATTCTTTATTTTTTATTTTCACTCAAAAAAACTCTTTGCTTTTTTCTTCTTTATCAAATACCAACAAAAGAAAAGTAAATCAAAGTTTTTTTCTTTTATTGGTTGGGGGTAGGGGTATGTTGGAGAAGAGATGGGGGTTATGGCATTTTATGGATTAGGTGAGTGATTGGTCCCACTAAAATATTAATGGACAACTAAGGCTCTTTGGCACTGTTCCACAAAACAGGAAATCATGTCCCCTTTTTTATACTGTTCCTTTTGCTAGTGTTTGATTTGATGCTTTCCTTCTAAACATATATATAAAATCTCTAATGTTTTTATCACTTACTTTTTAATATTCTACTGTGCTATAGTAACGAAAATCATTTTTCATAAACTATGTTATCGACTTTAAACTATAGAGTTCGATTATCAGGGGCGAGTTAGAGAGGTTATTTATGTATTAGTAGTCAATAAAGAAAGTTTCTTTCATGTATTTTCTTTTTCTTTTTAGTATGTCATTAATTATATTGATTACTTTAAAATTATGTTATCAATTTTAACCTATAGAGTTTTGAACATTAGGACAAGTTAGAAAGGTTGTCTATGTACGTATTTGGCTGATAAAAAAGTATACCATATAATATAGTTCATGTATCATACACATATTCCATATAATTCAATATGTATGTATCAGTACATTACACGTGTATTTAATTTAAACTTAGAAGATTCAAATACCTTTTTTATTTCTTTCTTAATTGAGTGTTTGATTAAACTATCACACAAGCTTTCACTAACAATTTTGTTTGGATTATTGTTACATATCATCTCATTATGTATTATATTATATACTGTTATATCTATGAAAAAATTACATAAATCTCATAGCACTAAGAGCTAATTACACTTTATTCCCACTCTTTTACAAATTACAAAAATTCGTTAAAATTAAAGAATTTTGGATACATTAGTGTTAAATATATTTTTCCTTCTATTAAATATTGCCACGCTCCCTAATTGGAATGGAACGTGATTGTCACCCAACTTTGTGAACCATGTATAATCTACTAGCTAAACAAAAAATTGTATTATACTCTATAATTGAAATAAATCAACAATATATCCGATCATAAATACCTAAAAAGCTATTTAAAAGCGTTTAACGAGATAACAAATTGAGTTCCTTTAAATGATACTCAATAATATTTAGCAATATATAGTACGAATTGCTAAATCTAGACAAATTAAGTTCCTTTAAATAATATTCAATAATATTTCGCAAGTTATATCGACAATATCTCAAGCAGGTGAAAAGCTTCGTTGTTATACATGGTTTATACATATAAATAAAATCAGTCCAATTCATCAAGAATATGGGCACCTTATAAATCTTCTTTTGTTTTTTTCTTTCATAATTAATGTATAGTACTTTTTCCACCATTAATTACAGAGCCTACACCTTTGAAAATAGTTCCAAAATATAATATATATATGTATGAAGGTCAAAACTATTTAATATTTGGCTTTGACATTATACACATGCTTGTTGATTGTTTTCAGACTCAATTTTTTAAAACCATACTTCAAATAGTTCCATTGTCTTATTTAGTGCAACATATTTGAAAAAGGACATAGTAAATTTAAGCAATTAATAATAACTTGATTTATATAATGTTACATAATATTAAACAATTAAACGTTACAAACTAGTACTAGTAGGGGTCGTTTGGTGTGAAAGATAATACCAAATAGTCATGAGATTAAATTATAGTACCACTTATTTTGTTGTTTGGTTGGCAAGTTTGGGATAATTTATCCCGAGATTAATAATTAGTACAGGGATAAGTTATCCCTCCCCTATTGTAATCCCGGGATAACTTATCCCGGGATAAAATAGGTAAATGACAAAAATGTATCTTTCAACCCTTTTGTTACATCACTTTTTACATTCATGAATGACATTTTTGTAAACAAATAAATTGTTCTTAAAATTTATTATTTTGAATACAACAAACCAAACACTCAATAAAAAATAATCTCATCATAATTAATCTCATCATAACTTGAATTTAAACCAAACGACCCCGTAGTCTAGTAGTGCATAGTAAAATGTTTCAAAAAAATCTCTACCATAGAAGCATTGCACCTCCTAAGAGACATAGAAATCAACATGTCTTCATATTTCACTCAGTAAATGATATGCACATGATATCCCTCGTTCATTTTGGATATGATTAAGCGCGACCACTAATAAGCACTAGTGAATCTCCCCTCAACAAAGATTTGAATTCTAAATCTTAATTGTGAATGTTTTTTTTTTTCATAAACCTAAATATTGTTATGTTAATATGTCTACTCATTATTAAATTTGAGAAGAAGAATAGGGTTATGGGAGGAAAGTGAGAAGGTCAATGAAAGTACTGATTTTGATGCATAAAAGAAAAGGACAGAGATTTTGTTTTCTGACATTATACTCTATTCACTCTGCTAGAGAGTCTCCTTTAATTTAGGATTTTGTTGGACAGTTTTTATATTTATTTTATTTTATTTTTTATACTCCCTCAGTTTCACATAGAGTGACCTGGTTTGACTTGGCACGAAGTTTTAGAAAATAAAGAAGATTTTTGAATTTTGTGGTCCTAAATTAAAGTTATGTCAAATGTACTAAATTGCCCTTCAATCTTGTGGCTTTAAACATGTCACGTGGAAAGTTAAAATTAAAATGTTACCAAAAAAGAAAAGAGATCATTCTTTTTGAAACAGACTAAAAAGGAAAGGATGTCATTCTTTTTGAATCGAGTATTTATTTTGATAAAGTCTTTGTTGAGGTGGGGTGGGCCAAATAAGTGTCTCAAAATTAGAAATATTGACAAAAAAATATTGATTGGGCAACTCAGTGCGCAGAGCTCGTATTAATGACAACTTTCACGGTTTGCACTTGTGATTTGTAGGTTATACACAGGGAGTGGAGCTTGTAAGAGTCGATGAGTATTTTAATCGAATTCTCTTCAGCAGAAAAATGACATTATTTATACATGATAATAATTATTTTTATAGGTATATATAATAAATGATGAAGTATTATTTTTAATTTTTTCGTATGTTTACTTTTAATAATTCGAATCCTGTATAAAAAAAATCTGGATCCACCACTGATAAAATGAATACAACTTGATTGTGTGAATAAATTCAGAATGGTATCTTATATATATATATTTCTAAACAGTTTATATGTTTTAACAAAATTCTGATTGTTATGTGTTTATGTGTTTTATTATTTCTCCCTACCCCAGTACCCCACACCACAATTTCCGCTAAATCTAACTATTAGAGTTTATTGAGTATTTTATGAAAATTAAAAAGGCTTGTTTTTGACAAATTTAGAGGATCAAAATATATTTAATGGACCATTTTGACTCTTTTTTTGTTGTTGGATAAAATTGGGAACTTTATTCATCTTTCAAACAAAAAGGGACCATTGTTGTCATTTTCTCTCCAAATTTGAAATGTGTTTTGTTAAATCATTCGATATTCAAAATTTACTAATCAGCTTATTTGATTTAGTGTCAATTAATCCATAGGGAAGTAAAAATGATATTTTAAAAAATATTATCATTCTTAAAGATAACTCAAACTAGCTAGACATTGGATCAAGAATGAAAAAGCTCTAGCTATTTCCAACATTCCCTAATGGTAAAACCAAAAATATCACATTATTATAATTGTATTAAGTTCTAAAATTGAAAAAGGAGTTAAATTGCATATGACGTAATCAAGAACATCTCGTCAAGGATGTTTAAATTTTTTTTAAAATAATAAAGAAGGCGAAATACATAAATAGACCCTTCAAATTGTCGACAATGACTAGATAAACACTTTTACTTGACACAAATGTAAACTTTAATTATTTATATGTGTGGCTAAATTAATAAAAAGTTTAAAACTAGTAAAAAAGTAAGAACAAATCTTGTTCATTAGACTGATTAACGTTACTAAACATTTTTTGGCTCTCTGCACGCATTTTATCGCTGACCATTGTGGTAATTGTTAGGGTTTTGCCCTGATTTTCTTATCATAATTTAAGATTTATTTTTTCTTAAAGAAAAGACAAAACATTACCATAAATGTTTCTACTTTTCTTGAAAGGAAAATATAATATTCTTTCATATTTGGTTTATTCTCTCCTTTTAGGACTCCTTTTCTAGTAGGAAAGGTTTTAGGACTCTATAAATATAGGTTTGTTT
>JAJOOO010030404.1:0-13779 GCA_029582685.1 Solanum piurae
TTTTTTTCCAAAAGTGACTACTTCCAATTTCAAGCTTCTTCATATTCATTTTAAATTGTCGAATGTAACACAATTAAAATGAAATTACATAAAAAACCCTCATAGAACCTCATTATAAAGTCAACACAAAGTCATAGGCTCTTGCTTAACCTATCATTTTTCGAGTTGTTACACTTCCGTAATTGAGTTTCAGGCAATTCATCTTTACAAATTATATGCGAGTTAATTTCATCTGACACTTCTCAGTCTAGTCAGACAATTCTCACTCACGTCCTCTCAGCCCTAGAGTGTTACAAATATTTACCCTGGCTTACAATGATTTGATGTTAAATTTCTTTTCTCTCAAACTCAAATTTTAACTCCAATTCGTTAGGTTAGTCCAACTTTTTCCTAACTGTCATTTTCTCTCGAACAAATGGAAGATACATGCTTCATATAATGCGTGCACTCATTAGAATACATGAATACAAAAGCTAAACTACAATTTGTAAACACATATTGCCATTCACTCATCTTACGGAATCACAGTTGGAATTACGTTATAGATCCCACAACCCTAGTCGTGGTATTTAGCCACTCATGATTTCACATAAACAATCAGAAATAAAGAATGAAAACATGTTAAACATGACTTATGAGAATAAGCAAACCAATAATCACTTTAATAATCTGAGAACCAGAAATCTGAACTTCAAACTGAATTCAATGTTCAAATCGAGAATACAAACTTAGAATCAAGGAGCCTCGTTCGTCGTTCAAGGTAACATTAGATAAAACATAAAAACAACCTAATAAATTTAAAATAAGTTTTTCAAAAATAGTCCTACTCGAAGTAGGACTGAACTGTCGAGCCTTTTCACGGCCACTTCCACGACCCGTCAAGGGCTTCACGGTCCGTAAAGCCCTTTGTGGTCTTTCCTTTAAATTTCCCTAAAAGTGGATCTTCAGTACTTGACACTGGAAAGGGCACTACAGACAACATCACGCCTCATCATAGGGACCACGGTTCGTGAAGTCATCCGTGATCTTCACTTGGACATTCTCACACTTAGGTCTGAAATGCTAGCACACTGGATCAGGACCACGATAAACACCACAAGTCGTCATGTTGACCACGGTCCGTATAGGTGTTCGTGGTCTTAACTTGGCCCCCATCACTTTGAAACTTCCCTTAGCCTCTTCACTGATTCCACACCACGATCACCATCACGGGCCGTTATATTGACCACAGCCCGTAGAACCTTCCGTGGTCTTTACTTGGTAGTTCATGCCCTCCATGTTCTCAAGGCCCAGACACTGCTTCAACATCACGGGCTCAACCACGGACCATTATGAAGGTCACGGTTTGTGAAGTTGGATGTGAACTTTACTTAATCATCCTCATTTTCTGCTTCTTTTCCAATTTTCTACCCAAGCCAGATTCTGCCTACACATTCAACAAACATATCAAAGCATACAAAGTACAGTTAATTCTAGTATTAGTTCTGAGTTTTCAAGCATCAAATGTACCAACATTTTACGGCACGTCAACCCCCTCAACTTAGAAACATTACTTGTCCTCAAGTGATGAGAAAACAATACATTCAAACCTCATTGATCCAACACTTTCGAAACTATGCAGCAACCATTTCAAACACCATTTGTATCCAAAACCATGAATCTAACATGTAAGGAACAATATATGACATCTCATTACTTACAGTCAATCTTGCTTATGCCTGTGAATTATCAGCTAACATAATCTACTCTCAAATGCAATCATTGTGTCCTCACTCCAAAGAAGTCCCTCACTCATGATAATTAGGGACTAAGTACTACGCTCACACTCTCAAAGAGCTTCTAACACTAATAACAAACTACCATAAGCTTGCCCTTGCTTTCTACGCTCTATCTTTCAAACACCCGGAATAGGATCATTGTTGGACTTGATTGGCTTGTAACATAGGCTAAGGCTACGGAATGGATATTTTGTTTCGTGAGTGACTAGTCCATTGGTTTTCCAAAGTTTCATTTTCACACAACTTTTTTCTGAGCGATTCCCTCTTTTTCTTTATTGCAGCACATCTCAGTAACCATTATTTTCTTTTTCTTTTCTATTCTTCACACTTTTTATGTCCTATTTTTAATATATACTCAGCTTACTACTTGAACCTTCTTTTTCTCTTTTTATTTCTATTAAGATTGAAATCACCCTCAACTTAGGCTTTTGGCTTGAGTTGTGACATCATACCTTTGGAGAACCAAGGATATATTATGTGTTGGGGAATAACAAAGATTGACTTTAGGCTCAAATCGGGTTCAAGTGATAAGCTTTTCATTTGGTTATTTAATTTTTGGATTTTTACTGGTTTAACAAAAATGGCCTACTGATCCTTTCCTATCCGGTTATTCTCATATTCAAGCAAATACTACTCGGGAAAGTTCTAGTTTCTGCTCCTAGTGTTAGACTTCAATCAAAACTTTTATGCACATTACACAGGACTGCATTTTCCAGTTTCTTGGTTCACCAATTAATTGATCAGACTAGCAATGTTCAACATGTAAGTATCTAAGATGTCATCTAAAGATCCAAAAGTTAAAACTCAAATTTAGTTTCTCATTTTTCACAAACTAGATGTTGCACAGGTAAACACATAAGACACACACATAAAACCACTTTTCACAGTAAACATAGAGCCAACCTCCATTCATTCTAACAGCTTAGAACGGTAGGTTGCTCACCACCCCGTCCCCAAACAAAAAAAGCACTTTGTCCTCAAAGTCAGTAAAGATAAACAAAATAAAACAGGGCTTTGAGAAGGGTTCATACCTACGGCGCTGTAGGCGCTGGTCTCCAGATCCACATTGGCACCCTTATCATTAGGTGCACTCTCAGAACTCGGTACATGATCAAGTTGGGTTTCACTTGCCGGGGTAGGTGCTCCACTACCAGAAGCTCCAACTAAAGCTGCCTCTTGTTGTAGCTGCTCACGGGTTTCTTTTTCTCGAGCTTCCCTCTTTGATGCTCTACGAACTCTCTTTTCCTTCCTTCTTGCCTCACTGGCTAAGTCATCAGGTGTCTCCTCATCAGGTTCTCCAAATATTTTCTTTCTCTTGCCGAATTTAGTTTTAGGAATTTCCCCCCAAATGTTGTCAAGAGACTGAGTAGTGGGTTTCTCATCGGCTGCTCATCAAATATTTCATTAATGAGTCTGGCATGACTTGAGTGGGCACATGTACTAACTTTTCAGCCAATTTTGCAACTTGTACTCGTATGTCCGCCAACTGCTTCTGGAATTCTTCATTTCTGGTCAATCTAGTAGCCTGCCACCGGGATTGGATATGAGCCTCTAATCCATCCATCATGTTCTTCAACACAGCAAACTCCTTCTGCACTTAATCTTTTATACTCTTCTCCGCGGCTAAGACATCATGATGTATGTGCTGAGGAATCCGATGGATAATATGGTCGACCAAAGTCCTGGTCTGACGCTGATCTGCAACCAACCGTTCAACAAAAATAGTGGGAATAGTGATATAAGTACCTGGAGCATGTGAGTCTGAAGCTGGCTGTGGTGATGATGCCCCTGAAGCTGGTTGTGAGGTTCGCCCTGCTCAGTATGACCTACAACCTGCAGGATAACTGCGGGTACATGAGGTGCGACTCTTAATGGTCCCACCACACCCGATTTTCTCCCTAAAAGAGAATTGTTGACATCCTGAATTTTGGAAGCTGCAGTTATCTTGGATGACACATTTCATTTATCCACCAACTTATTTGGAGGAATGCCCACCTACAAACAAAGTTTCCCTATCAAACAGTGAAATGAAAAACCTGCTCGCTCATTCAGTGCCCTATAACTCATCTCCATTGTGATGATCCGTCCCACATTCACTAGGTACTCGACCATGAGACAAGCAACTAATGATGCTAAAGATGGAGATAGCGTATTATCATTTCTTGTGGGTCGCAGCTGAGCTCGAACTATTGACCACCAGACTTTGACTGGAAAAGTGAGAGATGCCTTTGTAATGTTCACATGTGGATCAGACACCCAAGTTGTTGCCTCTCCTTCTGTGGCTCTGTAACCGGAAATCCAATGCATGACGTGCTCTCGTGAAGTCGGGTCCTCCATCTTCGATTTATTTGTGAGAGCATGGTGTTTGGCATCAAATAAACTTACAGAAGTTGATGTTGTCTACTCTGGTCCATGTAGCACCCTATTGATCGATACCTCAGAGATATCCACAACCTTTCCCCGCAAAGTGATTGCTTCTAACGAGTCAAAGGTGGCTGGAAGTGCTCTCTGTTCTCTCTTTGATGTTTCTGTTTCTGCATCCATGTTCATCAGAGTGGCAGTGTATATAGCATAGAACTCTCCAGGTAGATGGCCTGTGTATTTACCAAGAGCATTATTCATCCACTCAAATTGGTGAATCTGGAACAGTCTGTAGATCTCAAGAAAGTCCTGGATATCTACCATCACTACTCTAGTCTCAAGCATAAGTGGTATGTTCCTGAATCCCCCTGACTTGCTCACAATTCTTTTGTTGAAGAACTCTTCTGATCTGTTTACCGTCCACATAACTCTGAAGCAATCAATTAATTATTGTTTCATTACTGCATTTGGTTCACGGGAATGGACATATTAATTGCACCATTGTGTCATCTGGAGTCACTTCATCATCCTCCTCTATCTGAGCTTTCTTTCAGCCTCTGGTCCTACTGTCGGTGGAGATGTGTTTGCATCTCCCTGAGAACCACTTTCATACTTTGCAATGCCCCCTAAATTATCAGAAGACTGGTTACCTGAACCATCATCAGATTTACTACTCGCTTTTTCACTACTAGCGGAACGACTACCGCCCTCGTCAAACTGGGGAGGAGTATCCTAGAGAATTGTTCTCTTTCTCTGTGCTCTGGTAGCCCGAGGTAAGTGATCTTCAGATGTGACATTTATTTGCACCTCAGAACTACTAGCCTCAGAGTCGGAATGACCCTCTAATTGAGAAGCAATGTGGGGAGGGGTAGCTTTGGTTGCATTCTTTCTTCTAGGAGGCATCGTACCTGAGAAACACAAGAATAATTAGTACACAACTCAGTAAAATGACACACTATCGGGTACTCAGACTTCCCCTATGTAATTACATTGTGACACATTGCCTTAAAAAGGCCGTCACCCAATATAACATAGGGAAAGGCAAAAAAATCAAAAGACGACAAAAATAAAAGTACAGAATATTTTTTTTTAACCACCCAAATAAACTCTACGGGAGCTGTCACATGCCGTTGTAGGTACCACAGGCAGCAAAAGCCCTCGTGGAAACTAATACAGAAGCAGTGTATATCAGTGTGTAACAGAAGCTTGACCAAGTAATGTTCACGAACAACTTCACGACTCGTGGAGTGAACCACTGTCTGTAATACTGCCCGTGAAGTTTGAGGGGTGGCTAGACATCAACTGTTTTCCGTGATTGGTTTCACGGCCCGTGGTATTCATCACGATCCGTGAACCCTATCGTGAACTTAAACTTTAAATGTCTCCAGTCCCCTTTTTTCACAAACTACATAGATTCTTACACCCGGCAATATCTATCCCACAAAAAATACTTCTCATATCATATACCACATGAATTGAACCAGTATACCCCTATTCACCCATTTTTATTCAATCATACTGGAAACCTATTAGAGACTTTTCATATGCATATGAGTGAAAACGCGCAATTCCAACAATATTGTATCCATACTTTATTCACTTATATCAATAGATCAAAATAAGACTCAAACACAGATGGTGTCATTGATCAACACTAATTTCTCAAGAATTTATCATACCCATGTATCTGAGCCATCAAGATTATATCATTCCAAACCAACCCACAACAATTCGATATTAACTGCGACAGTCCAACATCTACACGTGCTAAAATCGACTCATTCAAAGCAATTCAGACTCACTTTTATAAATGATTAAAGTTATGGCAAGTTAAAAAATAACTTATTTGGAACATAGAAAGAATTTTCACTCAAAAGGGAGAATCAGTAGCCTTGACTTGCGATTCTTGGGAACTTAGGATTAGGTCTTTGATTTTTGATGAATTTGGAATCGATTGGTGATGGGAACTGTTTTTAATCCTTAAGGAATCATTATGGGAGAGGAAAAGATGAAAAACCCCAACCTTTGGCGCTTTAGGAATCATAAAGATGATTCTTTTAATTTTTGTGCCATTGCGGGTCGGGTCGGGTACTGGTTGCATTGGGTTGTGGACGAAGGACCGTGAATGTGCCCGTGAAGGTCATCATGGTCCGTATAGTGGCTCGTGAACCTAACTTGGGAGCGAAAGACTTACCTGTGGTTCATGATAGGCTAGACGGTCTGTACAACTCATGACGGACCGTGAATCCTTCCGTGAACCTTTTTCTTACAAATTCTAGTAGCTCCTTTAGGTTGGTCCTGAAGTTGACGGATCGTGACCGTGCCCGTGAAGGACACAACGGTCCGTGAGACTGCTTGTGAAGAGCAATCTGCACCCAGTTCTTGCATTTTATAACCCATTCTCTCCTGCACACATCAACACACAGTGAACTCTATAAAAACAAAAATAAATAAAGAAAAGGAAAAATACCTACTATAATTATATCTTGGGTTGCATCCCAAGTAATGCATAATTTAACATCGCGGCGCTACGCAGTTACCTGATTACTCAGACTTCATCAAGTTTACATTCCTCCACAATCTTCACATTCTCTGGAACACCCAAGTATGCCTTGATTTGCTGGCCATTGGCTTTGAACCTCTCGCCCTTATCATTTTCCACCTCAATAGCATGACTGAAACACCTGCGTAATCTTAAAAGGTCCAAACCATTTAGATCTCAACTTTCTCAAAAACAGACGGAGCATGGAGTTGAAAATTAACACCAAATCACCAGGAGTGAAGCTCCTTTTTTCAATGTGCTTGTCATTATATAGCTTCATCCTCTCCTTATACAATGCAGACCTCTCATAGGCTCTCAAATGAAACTCATCCATCTCATTGATCTGATCCAGCCTCAGGTTTGCAGTTTCACTCCAACTAAGGTTTATCTTCTTCAAAGCCCAAAGTTTTCTATGCTCAAGCTCAACAGGCATATCACATGCCTTTCCAAACACCAAATGATATGGAGAGATACCAATCGGCATCTTGAAAGCTGTCTGATATGCCCATAGAGCATCATCTAACTTCTGTGCCCAATCTGTCCTATTTGCATTTACTATTTTTTGCCAAGATAGCCTTGATTTCCCTGTTGGATACCTCTACTTGTCCACTGGTCTGTGCGTGATAAGGCATTGCAACCTTATGCTATTTAACCCCATACTTGGTCAGAAACACACTGAATACCTTGTTGTAGAAGTAAAACCCACCATCACTAATAATAGTTGTTGGTGTGCCAAACCTTGAGAAGATATACTTCTTTAGGAAACCAGCTACACTCTTGCCATCATTCTCAGGAAAGGCAAAGGCCTCAACCCATTTAAACACATAGTCCACTGTAACCAATATGTACTTCTGCCCATAAGAACTCACAAATGGGCCCATGAAATCAATTCCCCACACATCAAACAAACCCACCTCTAAAATATGTGTCATGGGTAACTCTTGGGTAGACAGATCACTCCTTGTCGCTAGCACACATCACAACTCCTGACTATGTCCATGGCATGTTGATGAATTGTGGGCGAGTAGTACCCTCACTGAAGTATCTTGTGGGCTGTTCGAGCATCTCCATCATGGCCACCTACTGGAGATGAGTTGCATGCCTCCAAAATATGTAGCATCTCAGCATCAGGAATGCACCACCTCATGATGTTATTAGCACAAATCCTGTAAAAATAAGGTTCATCCCATAAATACTTACCTACATCATGCATGAACCTTTTTCTCTGCTAAATGTTAGTCCTTCAGGCATCAAATCACTAACAAGAAAGTTACCATAATCAGCACACCAAGGAATAAGATAAAGAGCTGCGGCTAATACCAGCTCATCTATAAATGAATCATTTATTTTAAGCTCCAGCTCTTCCTTATTTTCAACCTCCAACCTAGATAGGTGATCAACTACCTGGTTCTCACAACCTCTCCTATCTTTAACTTCAAAATCAAACTCCTGGAGAAGCAACACCCATATGATCAACCTTGGCTTGGCATCTTTCTTTTACCATGAGGTATCTCAGAGCTGCATGATCTGTATGAATTATCACTTTTGTGCCTCGCAGGTATGCTCTGAACTTCTCAAAGGCGTACACTAGAGCTAGTAGTTTCGTGACCGTGTAATTTTGTTGTGCTCCATTCAGTAAATTACTAGCATAGTAAATCAGATGGAACATCTTCTTTCTCTTCTTCCCCAATATAACTCGTAGAGAAGTACCACTAGCATCATACATCACCTCAAATGGTTCAGCCCAATCTAGGCCAATGATCACTAGGTAAGAGACTAGCTTCTCCTTTAGGCATCCAAAAGCTTTGAGACATGCCTCATCAAAAACAAATTTCACCTCCTTCTCCAAAAGCTTGCATATAGGGTGTGCAATCTTAGAGAAGTCCTTGATGAAACACCTATAGAATCCGGCATGTCCTAAGAAGCTTCGAACACCCTTCACACAGATTGGTGGGGGTAACTTTTCAATCACCTCAATTTTGGCCTGGTCGACCTCTATCCCCTTGTGTGATACTTTTTGCCCAAGGACTATTCCCTCTTTCGCCATGAAATGTCACTTCTCCCAATTCAGCACTAGGTTGGCTTCCTCGCATCTCTGTAGGGCCCCCTACTAAGATTGAGCAAATAGTCATCAAAAGTATCACCTACCACAGAAAAATTGTCCATAAATACTTCCAGAGTGTCCTCCACCATGTCTGAGAAAATAGACATCATACACCATTGGAATGTTGCTGGTGCATTACATAGTCCAAACGGCATGCGTTTAAATGCAAAGGTGCCATAAGGACATGTGAAAGTGGTTTTTTCCTGATTTTCAGGAGCAATTGATATCTGGTTGTAGCTAGAGTATCCATCTAAGAAACAGTACCACCCTCTACCAGCCAACCTCTCAAGCATCTGGTCCATGAAAGGCATCGGGAAGTGATACCTGAAAGACCAGTTGTTCAGGTCTTGTAGTCCATACAAACTGTCCATCCAGTGACTGGTCTCTGTGGGACTAACTCATTCTTGGCGTTTGCAACCACAGTCATACCACCCTTTTTTGGCACACAATGTACTAGACTAACCCAGTGGCTATCAGAAATGGGATAGACCAGCCCAACATATAACCACTAGATGATCTCCTTTTTGACCACCTCTTCCATAGGTGGGTTTAACCTCTGCTGGTGTTCAATGCTTGGACTGCAGTCCTCCTCGAGTTGAATCTTATGGTTTCATATGCTTGGAGGTATTCCGATGATATCAACAATGGTCCACCTAATGGACTTTTTGTACCTTCTCTATACTTTGATCACCTACTGAACATGTTCATCATTTAAATTTGCAGCCAAGATCACAGGTAAAGTGTTTTTAGTTCCCAAAAATATATACCTTAGGTGACTGGGTAACTGTTTCAGTTCCAGCACTGGTGGCTCCTCGATTGATGGTTTTGTTGGAGGGCTTGGCCTATTTTTCAAGTCTAGGTCCAATTTCTTTGGAGCATACGAGTGTGCTCCCATACCCTGCAAAACATTCACAGTCTCTGTATAGTCTGACCTGAAATCATCTTCAAAGTTCATCAGCACTGCAACTAAGGTTTCAACAGCCATCCTCTCTTCGATGGGTACTTTTATTTCTTCATCAGTAACTACCTCTATTGCAGACACTACATTCATGTCATGTGGCTTCTTTATCGACCTGCAACTATTGAACTTTACCTCATCCTTATTGAGTCTGAACTTTACCTCTCCTCTCTCAACATCTACCAAGGCTCTTCTTGTGACTAAAAATAGTCTTCCAAGAATGATGGGAACGTCAAAGTCCACTTCGCAATCCAAGATCACTAAGTCTGCCGGAAAGATGAATGTGTCCACCTTTACGAGCACATCACATAGGATTCCCACAGGCTGCTTCACTGACCTATCTGCCATCATTAACCTCATTGTTGTTGATCTTCGAACTCCTAACCCCAATTTCTCGTAGATGTCTAACAACATCAAGTTTATACTGGCTCCTAGATCACACAAAGCCTTTGAAAATTTGATTCATACAATGGTGCATGGTACAATGAATGCACCTGGATCTTCCATTTTCTGAACCAGAGATCTGGTAGCAATGGTGCTGCAATGATGAACATCTTTAGTTAAATTAATACTTACAGCCCTCCTCTTTGTAACCAAGTCTTTCATGAACTTGGCATATCCTGACATCTGCTCCAGAGCATCCACTAGAGCGGTATGTTAACTGAAAGCTGCCTCAGCATGGTGAGGAACTTTGCAAATTTCCCATTTTCAACTTTCTTTTCTAGTCTTTGAGGGAAAGGAGGAGGTGGTCTGGGAATCCTTTGTAAAGGCATGTTTCCCTCAACCTCTTTCTCTTTTCATCTTGCAGGTTGTGCTATTGGCTGCGTATCCTCCAAGTCCTCTACCTATACAGCCTCATCCTCCTTTCTGCCAGTTTGCTCCAATACATGTTCATGTTTAGTACCTGCATAAATAGGGTCAGTAGGAATTTTACCACTCCTGGTGGCAATGGCCATGCAGTACCCATCCTTTTTAGGATTTTGGATTGTGTGTCTTGCTAATGACCCATTTTTCCACTAATTTAATGAGCCTGAGAGTTGCCCCAACTGCTGCTCAATTTGCTTGATGAAGGTGGTGTGAGAGTCCACCATTTGACTCATGCTCGAGTAATCACCTATCATCTCTTTTACCCCTGCATCAGTTGATTCAACTTTTTGGAGTACCTTGGCCATCATGTCTTCCAGCTTAGACCCGCTGGAACTACAACTTGCTCGATCTCTATTACCTGGGGGCACATAGACACCACTATGATCCTTCTTGTACCTATCTCTGTTCTGCCAGTTTCCCTGCTCTTTATTTGCTGGCCTATCATATTGTTCTTCCCTAACATAGTTCCGACTTGCATATCAAGAATTGTAACCCTGATTTCCAGAGTTATAATTCCGGAAACCTCCTTGGTTACCCAGGTAGTTAGCTTCCTCATCTAGATTGATGTCCTGATCTTCAAACTTGTTATGCTGACCCACAACACTGACCTTTTCATACTTGGAGACCAGATGCTTCGTGAGTATATCTATTTGGGTCCTCATGTGTGCCTTGTCCTGGTCCCTTTCTTCTTCTCTCTTCCTTTTCTCAGCTGAAAGTTCATAAGTATACCCAAGATCTCCTACTTATGCATCTCTTGTGTACCATGCCCTATTGTTCTTTGACACCTTATTTAGTAGTTGCATGCTCTCTAAGAATGGTTTTCTCATGAATGACCCTCCACACATTGCATCAACAACATGTTTAGTAACATAGTTTAAAGATCTATAGAAAGCTTGTTTCAGATGCCTCTCAGTAAAATCATGGTTAGGGCATTTCTTCAGCTTTTGGATGAATCTCCACCAGGTGTCATGCATTGTTTCTCCTGGTAGCTGCTTATGCGTACTTATTTCATCCTTCATTTGCAACTCTTTTGATTTGGAAAGAATTGTTCCAAGAAAGCTTCCTTCAGCTCAGTCCAAGTTCTAATGGAGTCGTCTGGCATCTCATTCAACCAGTTAGTTGCCTCTCCAGTAAGAGACATTGGAAACAGCCTCAATCTTATCTCTGTTTGGTTAACTACAGGGATCTCTTGTGACTTGCAGATTGTCACAAAGTTCATCAAATGTTGGTTTGTATCATCACGTGTTGCACCCCTGAACATACCTTTCAGATTCAACAGTTAAATCATAGTGCTGGTGATTGTGAGCTTAACACCTGGAGGTAGTGCAGGTAACACTATCGCTCCAGTAGCTCCAGCTCTATCCAAATCTGCATTTTCCTCTTCATACCTCATGTGAGCTGGATGTTGTGCTCTACCCCTTGGAGCTATTGGTTGGCGGTGGGAAGGAATGACTCCAGCCACTACTATGTTCCTGTCCACTGCCCTAGGTTGATTGTTCACAACATTCGGCTGAATACCTCTTGTGACGGTTTCAACTTCCAATCCAAATCTCAATCTATGTGCCTCAAGTTCTTGTACGTTAATCATTTTTTGAATTGTCTTCCTGAATTATGGGTCGTAAGGGATCAATGGAGTTCCTTTACTCCTAGTATTTGGCATACATAGTAGAACTCACGTGAAAGAGACAAAGGCAAAGAACAAGACGTAAGATTAGGAAATATAACCACCAATCGAATAAAAGCTAGTAAAACACTTCTGCATTAAAATTCCACGGCAGTGGCGCCAAAATTTGATACGTCCACACTCACACCTCAATTAAGAGGTGGAAACGGTCGATGTCAATTTACAGAACTTATCTTGAGTTGGGGTCTATCCCACAGAGAATTTCTTTACAGAAAAGGTTTTACTATCGCATTTATTTGAAAGTTGCTATTATCTCCTAAGCAAACAATTACTGAAAGTAAATTGAAGTTACTTATAATGTTCTAGTAACTAAGATTAGCAGTAGACTTCCAGATTAACGACTAACAGGATATTACATTATAAAGTTGATTCAATTGATTAAATGAAAATAGGATTGTGTTCCCTATAACGCTAGTTCTAGTATGCTTTAGTAATTGAGTTTAGGGCAATTCATCTTTACAAAATATATGCGAGTTAATTTCATCTGACACTTCTCAGTCTAGTCAGACAATTCTCACTCACGTCCTCTCAGCCCTAGAGTGTTACAAATATTTACCCTGGCTTACAATGGTTTGATGTTAAATTTCTTTTCTCTCAAACTCAAATTTTAACTCCAATTCGTTAGGTTAGTCCAACTTTTTCCTAACTGTCATTTTCTCTCGAACAAATGGAAGATACATGCTTCATATAATGCGTGCACTCATTAGAATACATGAATACAAAAGCTAAACTACAATTTGTAAACACATATTGCCATTCACTCATCTTACGGAATCACAGTTGGAATTACGTTATAGATCCCACAACCCTAGTCGTGGTATTTAGCCACTCATGATTTCACATAAACAATCAGAAATAAAGAATGAAAACATGTTAAACATGACTTATGAGAATAAGCAAACCAATAATCACTTTAATAATCTGAGAACCAGAAATCTGAACTTCAAACTGAATTCAATGTTCAAATCGAGAATACAAACTTAGAATCAAGGAGCCTCGTTCGTCGTTCAAGGTATAATTAGATAAAACATCAAAACAACCTAATAAATTTAAAATAAGTTTTTCAAAAATAGTCCTACTCGAAGTAGGACTGAACTGTCGAGCCTTTTCACGGCCACTTCCACGACCCGTCAAGGGCTTCACGGTCCGTAAAGCCCTTTGTGGTCTTTCCTTTAAATTTCCCTAAAAGTGGATCTTCAGTACTTGACACTGGAAAGGGCACTACAGACAACATCACGCCTCATCATAGGGACCACGGTTCGTGAAGTCATCCGTGATCTTCACTTGGACATTCTCACACTTAGGTCTGAAATGCTAGCACACTGGATCAGGACCACGATAAACACCACAAGTCGTCATGTTGACCACGGTCCGTATAGGTGTTCGTGGTCTTAACTTGGCCCCCATCACTTTGAAACTTCCCTTAGCCTCTTCACTGATTCCACACCACGATCACCATCACGGGCCGTTATATTGACCACAGCC
>JAJOOO010030405.1:0-23456 GCA_029582685.1 Solanum piurae
TATATATAAACTGTATTGGTATCATTAAGACTGATAATTTCGCTGAATTGATACTAAATCAGTATATATATACTGTATTGGTATCATTAAGGCTGATAATTTCGCTGAATTGATACTAAATCAGTATATATATACTTTATAGGTATCATTAAGGTTTCGTGTTAAGAAATTACTCATTAGTCAGTGATATTATAAGAGTATATATGTATATTGTTGTGATATCATTAAGGTTTCTTATAGTATCATTGACTAATGAATAATTTATACCGTAAAATTGATATTTTTTATTTAAATAAAGTTATATCTATTTAATATCTTTTTTTTTAATTTCACATTATTTATTTTCAATTTTTTTTTTAAATTGACGTAATATTCACATGCAACACAAATATACTGATACTAATAACAATAATTATTCGTGTATAATTTAGTACATCATGGGCAAAAATCTTAGTATGACTATAATTATCGACTTATCGTGATTGTTTTCAATTAAACAACAATGCCATGAGGGAATTGCGGGATTAAAAATCTTGTAATCATGACAAAATAGAAACAACAAGTCTGACCATTGAACTATCCCTTAGAAATTATCTCTTTTTTTTGTTTTAATTTTATCTAACATAATTTGATTCGATATAATATTTTTTAATATTTATGATCTTAGATATTAAAATAAATAAATATTTTAAAATTAAATTATTTTTAAATTTATAAATAAATGTTACTTTTTTCAAAACAGGCTAATAAAAAAATGAAATAAATAAAGTAACTATTAAGATGAGCGGGTACTATTTTTATTTGAGAGAAGTATTGAAAACACCTCTAAACTTGACGTGAATTATTAGTTTTGTCCCCAAACTATTGACAACTTTAAATGCACTCCTCCCCTACTTGACTAACTGAACTCAAATACACTCTTGATCTTGCCACATGAGTGAAATATATCCCTAAATTCTCGTCAATAGTTTAAAGTGTTTTCAACACTTCTATCACATTTTTATTAAGAGCCCCTACAAAGAGTTTGAGACCACTTGATATGCCATGTGGCAGATCGGAGATTTATTTAAGTTGAATTAGTCAAGTAGAAAAATAATTTTAATGTTATCAATATTTCAAAGATAAAACTAATGCCTAGTTTATGAGTGTCTTTAATACCTCTCTCCTCTACTTTTGGATGGAGGGGTCAAGCAAATATATTTTCATTTCGCATGCCTAAAGGATTTTGTCCAATTATAATTATAGTAACGTGCTTAACGCAAATTAGTTTAAATTTAACCCACTTAAGAATTGGAATTTTGTGTATATTGTGATTCTTTAGATATTTCTTATTTTGGTTTCAACAGTAATATTTTCTACATTCGAAAAAAAAGAGAAGAAAAAACGAAAAGCAGAAGGAATGAAGAACATAACATGCTTTGGATTGGATAAAAGATTCCTAAAAGATTGCAATATTCTAAAATTGCAAGAATATATTTACATCAAAGCATCAATGCTTGGGAATACTAGTAAAGCTGAATGATAGTTAAAAGAGCAACCCACTCAAAACATTTACATGAAAAGAAGTGAACAGAATCATCATAAAGAATGGTGGTTATTTAACCTAACTCATTACAAAAAATAAAGAATTTTAAGGTAATTATTCAGAGCTAATAATATACTTATCGTTATATTATATTATAACAATAATACTATAAATATATGTATTTATAACCAACACTTATAAATGCTGCTAAAGGTTTTGACAATTCTGAATACAATTATATTTACTCAATTGAAGCTAAATTATTTTACGATAATAAATATGACATCTGAATCTTAATCAACACCTAATATAAATACTGCTAAAAAATTTAACTGAATAAAATAACATTTACTCATGAATTGTCGTTAAATATTTTTGTGAGAATGAATATTAGTCTTGTACCACTTGATGTCTTGTAGTGAGTTTACAAGATATAGAGCATTGTTTGGTGGGGTGAAAATTGAAATTGGTCTATAATACTATGATATTACACACATCACACATGTAGGTCAAATATTAAATGGACAATCTAGGGTTATAGGTCATGATATCTTCTTAGTTAATTTAAATTAGCAGAAAGGAGTTTGAAAAAGAAAGAAGTAGTATAGTAATCAATATGGTGAAGTTTAAAGGTATAATATCTGACCTCTAAAGAGTAATGTCTAGCAATGATTGTGTCTGTGAGGCATGGTCAGCATTCTTGGCTTGATAAAAACATTTTATAAGCTAATAAAAGGGGATTTTCAAACATTATTATCAACAAAAATTAAATATTGTTGGGGAAGGGGGGCATAGTCATTGAGGTATACTCGTGGCTGACCATATCCACCCAGCCAAAAAGTCCAAAGTGGAGATTTTCCTAAACCATGATTTTGGGTAGGTTATTATTAGAATATTTTGTTCTTTCAACTTTATGAAGTACTAATATTTATGATTTTCTAGTCCGATTAATCTGAATTTATTTGGCATAGAGTCTACTTAATTAAAAGAGAATCATTTTTATTAACGAGTCGCATGGTGTGAAGTATGATGTATAATAATCTTAAGAATAAAATGCAGAATTATTTAATTCTGCGTTTGGTTGGAGGTTAAGCAGTCCTGAGATTATTTATCCCACTGTTTATATCTTAGTGATGAAATAAGTTATCTCATATACATGGTGAAATAACTTATTCCAAGATATCTTATCTCGGAATAATCAATTCCAAAATAACTTGTTCCCCTTGTCCTTTTCCATTTTTGATAAAATATTTATTTTTTTCACTTTATGCATCTAGTATTCAGGATCCACTAATGTAATTAACCCAATTATTCGTTTCATGTAGAATTTACTAAAGAAGAAAGTGTTTTCTATCAAATTTTTTTATTTTTTTTAATTTAGAATTCGAACATGAAATCTCTGAGATCCAATCGATGTTACCTCACTATTTAATGGTCAAAAACATGGAATTAAAAGAATTGACAAAATTCTTATGTGTGGTTTCATGCTTGGAGGATCTTAATGAAGGGACCATGTCCAGCTTCTTTCATCAACATGATTATGATATCCCTCATGCTATGTACACATTCTCATTCTCTTTTAAGATTTGCTTGCATTCATGAAACCCCATCATTAGGGGAAATTTCTTTTGAGTCATTGCATGCACATGCTCCTCCTTATATCATCACTATAATTAGTCATTTCTTTGATTACACAACCATCTTGTCTCTTCAACAATTCATTTCAAAATTTTAAAATTTGGTTCCTAATTATGTATTTCATGACTTTAATCTAATGCAAAAGAGCTCTAATTAACATATTTTTACCAAAAAGAAGTCTTAAGGACTAGTTCCTTTTTGACCTAGCCCTTGCCAAAACATAGCAAATAGCCAATGTAAAAGCTTAGTTCTCAAGTAATAAATATTCCAATTCAAACCAAACAAAATGAAAAGGCACCACAAAGACTTTGAAAGATAAAGGCAAAAGGTGGAGTCAACTCATAAGTGAAGCTACGATTTCAACTTTATGTGTTCTGAGTTTTATAATGACGGTTTTGAGTGATAATAATTGGATTCTAAATGTAATATTTGTACGTATTTAATGAATTTATAACATAAATACATTGTTTAAGCAAAATCTACTGAGTTCAATCGAATTCGCATATGGGCTGCCTCCCCGCCCTAGAGTCAAGATTTGAGACTTATCATGAATTCAGGATTCTAATGACCCTTCAAAGTTATTGATTCTGAATTAATAACTTGTACATATGTAATGAATATTTTAAAACATATATGTATGCAATTAGGACCAAAGCTACTAGGGTCGATCGAATCCATAATCAAAGAGATAAAGATATCTAAGACATTTTACAGATATGGTCGGTAGATTTTTACAAAGAAAATATGAGGTAAAAGTGTGAAGTTGCAATTTTCAAAATTGTCTTAGAATTTTTCAGGAGGTGTAGTGGACATGAGGAGATTGACTTGATAGCAATATGTGCATAGTGATGTTTTAGTGGAATTAATAGAAAAGAACATTTTCAAGTGGATCTAGTCTTCATATCCTGTCAAGATCAGCCCACTTACTTTCAAGTGGAATTGGAGAGTAATTCAACCTTAAAGTCAACTTATCCATCCTGATGTTAGGCCCAAAATGAAATCTTGGTCCAGACCTACAGGCCCATCCACACCATGTTTCTCTAAAAATGTATTTCTTTGGAAAGCACTTTTTATCAAAATAACTTTTATTTATTGAGAAAAGTAGTTTTTGTTTGACAAATTCACTCGAAAAGTAATTTTTCAGGATTTGATTAAAAAAAATTGTGTTTGACCCCTATCTTTCCAAAAAATAAAAATGATTTTGAGTGAAAAAAGAAAAGAAAAGTGGATTGTATTTATACTTCGAGATATATATAAGATTAAACAACACAAATCTTACTAGTTTAGTACCTAATTATCTTTCTTTCTTTCAATTTGCATAATGGAGAATCTTACCATATTTTTCACCTCAATTACATGTATCTGTCGCTTCCAAATACATGTATCCGAGACACATAATAATCAAATACATATCAAGTCTAACTAGTTAAGAAATGCAACTGAAACCAATAAATTGAGGAGGAAATCGCACTTGCAATAACTTTGCAATATTCTAGCGCATGCAAAAAAATAATAATCAATACAATCAAAATCCTTCCATTTTTTTGGGGAGATTCAACAAACTTTACACTTCTCTTCTTCTCCTTAATTCTTCTTCAATAATTTTGAGCTTTTTTTCCTTCAAAAAATGGCGACCTTTTGAAATGTGGATTTCAGTATCTATATGTATATGGTGTAATTTGCATGTCTTTGGAGTGACGAACTCAGAAATCTCGTGAAGGGTGTCTAAGATTTAATATATATGTATGAAAAATAGTTTTTGACTTATAAATTTAGTACAATTTTCTATATACATAGTATAATTTTTCGACAAAGAGTGTCCAATTGGTCATTTTGGGCTATATGTGGCTAGGCCACTGGTGGCGAGCAAGATTTGTTATGTCTCTCAAATACAAGTGAATCCACTTGGATGCAGTGTATCTAGAACAAAACACCTAATTTTGACTCCATGTATCTGAACGTATTTGGAAGCACCAAAATTAGATAAAATTTGTATTATTGCAAACTAGAGTACATAAAAACTTTATTCTTCTACCTAATTTCTAAATGTATTGAAGTCCTGGATAGTAAAGAAAAGTGGGATGCTATATTTTTAATATTGAGATTAGTAAATATGTTAATAGATTCTTGATCTATATTATATCTCCATTTTTGGGTGTGTGTTATATCTATGTAACCGGGACCTCTCATGAGAAATTAGATCCTAGAGTTGTGAGATATGTCTTCACCGGATAATTAGCTCCTAAATTAGTAAGATTTCTATAAGTTAAACTAAGAATAAAGGATCATAGGAATATGGAAGTCTATGGGGAAATCTTGGATGATATTTACACATAATAGAACTCATAAATGCTGCATAAATCCAGTTGTGTGAAGCAATGAGTTTACCTCCAACTCAAACGCTTCTTTCTTAAGTAATACTAATCCTAAAAAGTGTTTGTATTATTATAAATATAGTCCTTTATTAAAGAGACTCAGACACCTATACTAAGAGGATAACAAAAATCAAACCATATAATGATCATTCTTATATTCATGTCTAACCATTCAAGTGTGACTGAAAGGAACAAGTTGACCAACAAGGGTTGTGGTGGAGTGGTAAGTACTCCTTCATCCTTAACCAAGAGGTCTAGGGTTCGAGCCCCCTTGGGTACGGAGTCGCCTTTGTTACTGAGCACTTTACCGGACTTCCCGGAGCGAATCCGGATTTAGTCGGGCTCCAATATGGGTACCGAACATCGAGTGGGAAACCAAAAAAAAAAAGGAACAAGTTGGAGTACACATTTCATGTACATGTATCACAATGTTCTTCAATTCTAGTTTGTTGAGTGAGGATTGTTATTGAATTGTACCTATTTCCACCTTTTTAAAAATCATAGTTTTAGGTAAAAATCTTAAAAAATTTCAGCTCCAAGTTAAGGGTAACCCGGAGAGGACTCAATCGAAAATCTTGAAAAAATCATTGTTTTGTTAAGGATCATAGTTTAAGTGAAGTTTAAGACAAATCCTGCTAAGGTGAAGGTTGTGATTTTTCATCCTTGTGAGTCGGGTGCTTTCCACGTAAAAATCCAGTTACTTTACATTCCGCAAATTGTTTTTATGAAACATATAAAGTATCTCTGATTTTTACCGAACTAATAGACTAAAGTATCACAAGCAAATCACCAAATGCAAGCTAATAGGGCAATTGAAACCACCCAAAGGATTTCTTCTTTGATGCTGCGATATTATTCAGTGCATAATGCAATAAATAATACGTGTGTATACTATATATAGTACAATGTTTACACATTTCTCCCTATATCATACCCAGTTAATTTAGCTTTTACAAAGTTTTTCTTATTATTCCTCATATTGCCATTCCTACTTCTCACTTCTCCTCCAATAGCTGAAGGTGAACATGATGTGATGGCTTTGGATCACGTATAATCATACAGGTAACTTCATGGGAGGTAAGTGATCACAGATCTGATACAATGAGAATATGATCACATCTGTGGTCTTCTCTGAACAACATACAACGAGAATATGATCACATCTGTGGTCTTGTCTGAACGACGTAAATCTTTCCATCCCTCACTACACCCTCGATGTCTTGAGGAGAGCCATATAGCTCCTCGATAGCATGTCCAGCACGAGCAATGTTGGACAGGATTGTCTGGCGGAAGTTACCATCAGTTATCAATGGGTCGGAAGAGTAATCAATTACAACTTTTTCCTCCTCATCCATTGGTACACTGCAGTAAATCAATACGTAAGCTGTTATGGTGATGCTATAAAAGTTGAAATCAAAGTATTTTGTTACAAATAGATCTGCTATGAAATTGAAGCATATGCAGTATATATGCCCTCTTGGGGAAAAATAAAGAGCTCAGATCAGGAGTGTATAAAGGGACATGTTGTGATATATAGGGTTGCTTTAATCTTTATTGGTTGTCCTTCTGTGATATATATATATATATAGAGACAGAGAATCCAAAATATTAACTTCCGAAAAAGCTGCATTATTCATCTACCCAAAACTAGGAAAATGGTAACTGAGTAGCTGTCTTAAAAAAGTTCACCAACTGAAAACCTATGAGAGAAGTTACCTGTCGTAGAGGCCAGCACCGGCATAACCTTCCAAATCTTCCCCATTGGAATCAGATCGGAAGATGATAGATCTTTTTATGAAAAGGCCGATCGGTTTGCTTGGGTAACCTAACACCTGCAAGTATTTTTAGATCCATAAGAAGATTCAGAACAAAGGTGAGAATCTCACTCTTTCCCGTTTAATTACTATCAATAGAAGCCCCTACGACATCTGCTTGGACACTAAATAGCTACTCATCTATCTTAAAAATGAACATTTCAGAGGAGGTCAGGTGGAAGGGAGGATATATAAGGGGTCTACAAAAGGTAAATGTGACTCTGGAAGATCAACAGGCACCAATACTCACTTGAGGAGAGTTGAGATCCTTTTTCTTGCAGATAAAACTCAAAGCACGTCCTGGATAAGCTCCAACAAGTGTTTCCCCAAGGCCCCTGACCACCTGTACAGAAGGAAAGACATAAGCACCCTTTTCCCTTTAAGGAAGCAAACATATTCCAAGATGTCATGCTTTAGTGATTTCTTTTTTATGCCTCTTGTCCAAGCTAATTTCAATTAATGATCTACCTTAAGAAATATGG
The DNA here is from genome assembly GCA_029582685.1 of Solanum piurae. Lineage (NCBI taxonomy): Eukaryota > Viridiplantae > Streptophyta > Magnoliopsida > Solanales > Solanaceae > Solanum > Solanum piurae. The sequence continues at coordinate 7,835 of JAJOOO010030405.1, forward strand.
TTACTTGTCGGGATAATGGCAGACAGAGGAAGCAGAAATTGAGGAAGAGGACAGCTGCTAAGGTAGGATATAGTTCATTTTTTAATGTTCAATTAAAATCCAATACAATGATAAAAACCGTTGATCTGACATTACCTCGGCATATATTTCTGAGTCGTCTCCGGAAGATGGGTTGGTTGTGTGAATGACAAATGCATAATCAGCATTTATTATTTCTTGAACAAGGACAGCCATGCACAGATAGTCATGATCCAGTTTCACCTTCCTTGTGCTGAAGTATGCTCTCTCATTCCATTTTGAAGCCCACACCTGGAGAACATAAAATATGAAAATGCATGTCCACCTACTGGATAGAAATGTAACGGCGAGGAGTAAAAATTTCTTCCCTTTTATCGGAAAAGGTTATCTTGAAAAGATCAAATGATATAAATGTAACAAGTAAAATCTCCCAAGATGCCAGTATTTCAAGAAGCAACATATATATGAAATCTTTGAAAAGCCAGATACACCTAGCACTCCAAGAATGAACTCGTATTTCACGAAATCTTTGACAAACAAAGGCTTCAATGTAAAATATTACTATTTGTCTATAGCCTGCTACCTGTCACATCAAGATTTGAGCTACAGAATTACAGATATTAAGGAATGCTATAGAAGGTTTACCTTTTTTATGGCCATCCATGCTTGTTCCCACCGCTTTGGACCTTCATCACCAGGCCAAGGCATGCCAGAACCCTGCATCTTCTCCTTCAGTTCTTTGACCTATAAAAGTAATCACAAGTGTGTTGGCCAAAGATATCAATCTTCTCTGATGTAGTAAAGCCGGATGCCTTTGAAAAAATGATCAAGGTATCTATTATCCAGGTCGTGAATTTCTTTTTATGACTAATAAACACGTCTGAAGGGATTGAATCAAAAGAAAAAACTTTCCTAGCTTGGTAGGTTGATGAAAAGGGAATTAAAGCACCCATTAGAGAATCCAAATGTCTTCTCAGCTTACAAAAGTTTCAGTAAGTTACATCAAGGAACAATAAATCAGAAACAAAGAGAATAAACAAAGATACCAATTGAGCTGGTGCTGAAAGATCTAAAACCGTTGTGCGAATTTCACCAAGAGCGCTGAAGTCTCCTTCAGATAGTTTTTTTGTCAGAATTTGCAACTCTTTTGCCACTCCCTGTGAATTTTAAAAAACAGTTCCATCAATTGGTATCATTCTCAGAAATACATAAAGCAAAAGAGAGAAAGGCAGAGAGGAGGATGAGAAACCCATCTCAAATGTCACATTGTAAAGTGCCAAAATTTGTATAAAAAGATCCCATGATCCAGGAAACAAATTGTACAATTATCAAAACTGATTCTCTTTCGTTTATTATGATAACAGAAAACAATCTTTATTTTAGATATCTTTTTCATTTCTCTTTAATATCCTTCTCCGTCTTAAAGATCCCATGAACCGGGAGGAGAATTGTGCAATTACCAAAAATGTTCTCTTTTATTTTGTTATGACAACTCAAAAGATCCTTATTTAGGGTGAATTAGAATCTCACATTGGTTGGGGTATGGAATGATGGCTTGCTTCTATAGATTCAGGCAATCTTCCCATCATGTACTAATTTTTGGGCTTGAGTTAAGCTCAAGTTTCATATCTTTACATAGTATCAAAGCCTACGGCAATCTCCCCCTCCCCCCTATTTGGGCCCCCAGGTTATGTAATCCATGCTCCAATAGGGTCTGGCAATGAGTGGGATACAATCCTCCTCTCGTTGGCAAGCTTTTGGGGTTGAGTTAGGCTCAAGTGTCATATCTTTACTTAGATCTCTTTCCCTTTTCTTCTTTTCTATTTCTTCTTCTCCTTCTTTTTCTTCAACTGTTTTAGTGTACGGCTTTGCATGTGTTTCTCGCGTCAATTAATAAAACTATATAAAAGAAGTACAAAACTATTAAGAAAATAGCAATTGACCTTAAAATAAATGTTATATCTTAATGATAGAAATTTCATATAGGAAGGATAAAAAGTTTTTAAAGAAAACGTGAACCTCTTTCTTTCTTTCTTTAATATTTTTAATTCTTTTATTTATTTATTTTATTTACCAGAATTTAAGTAAGATTATATAAGGACAAGTGAAAATATAAATGGAAAATAAGCTGATATTGTTTTGACAAGTAAATGGAAAAGAACCTGATTTATGTCGTCTGAAAGTATTTTCTCAAAGACTCCAAATGGAAGAGCTACTGACGTAGGAATTCCCACCGAGGAGGGCACTTTTCCTTTCAGATATGCAATATTACGTGATTTAGCTCCAACCTAGATAAATCATTATCATACAAATTTGAGAAATGTGTTCCAGAATCAAGATCAGCAGCTTCAATCATTTAGGTCAACAAAAAAGGCAGAGAAATCAGTTTAGTTTTCTAATCACAGTCAATATTGCAAACCTCACCATTTCACTTGTGAATTCATCTGCTGATATTGCGTAACAACCACCAAATTGCTTTTTCACCAATCTAAGTGTTGCTGAAGTTTCAGCTTCTACCAAGTTACTTGAACTTTGGAGCTCAATCTCATTCACCTCACTATCAGATGCCAAAAAGCAAAACCAGATAAAAAGAAAAGAATAATAACCGATAAAATGCCACTCATATATATTTGCACTTTAGACAGAAATGAGTTGTGTCCAAAACAGAAAGTATTTCCTATGAAAGAGAATTTTGTTTTTGGTTCACGAGTTCATTCATCTTTCCCAAAATAAAATTTAGAACTTTAAGGCATACATTACAAAACCGTGTTAAAGCACAAATTTTAGGATTAAAACAAGCTAAACATTTACCTGCGAAAATCATGGTCAAGGAAATATTTGTTTGACATTTCAAATAGTTAATAAGGTTTTGAGAAAGACGCACTAATAATTGAGTTTACCTATAGATTATGTCTGAAGGTGTAGGCTTTAAGAGCAAAATACTTCCTTCCTTTGCTTGGAGGTCAGCCAATAAATTGGGATCAAAGCATGTAGCAAAGCAAACCTAACAGAAATTTCCTTCAATAATACATACAGCATAAACTTATTTTAACACTCTAAAACAATTTTTAATAGAAGAAACTACCTTCCCATTTCTAGCTCGAACAGAAACATGTGAAAGAACATCTGGCATGTCTGGTGTTATCAGGGCAACAGCACCATCAGGAATTTCCTCCTCTCCTTTAACAGATTTTGCTACTAAGATCGTGGGCTTCTCGTAGATTTCATTCTGAACTGAAAGCAACTCATCCACAACGACAACATATCCAACGGCTTCAACTGGACTGATAATCTGCCAACTGTTATAAGAGGAAGAGAGTTGCATTAGAGAAATAACCATGTCAGAATATTCTCTCCTCTCCTCAGACACTTACATGGAAACAAAAAAGGAATATCTATTTTCTTGTATCTCTAGTTGCAATGTTCTCTTACTGATTTACAACATAAAATCTCTCTCTCTCTCTCTTTCTCTGTAAGTAGGACTTACCTATATTTCTAGACCAAGAAAATTGATCTTTTTATATTAATGCACACAAGTATACCACTCGAAACTGTCACAGTTTATTTAGACTAGTAAATAGTACATATGAGTGCACATATTCTTAACATGCTATTAACAATATCTCAGAGCATATAGAGGTATGAAAATCTAACAACCTTCCTAGATTTGCAGTTTTCCGAAGCACGGGATCGAGTCTATTAAGAAGAGAGGATAATGAAGCTGCTGATCCAGCACGTATAATTTCTTCAGTAAATATGTTCAACTGCATCCAATAATCACACAGACAAATTATTATGATATTTCTGTGCTGAAAGTGTAAGTAATGTTTTGAGTGACAGAAAACATACAGCCCATTGGTCCACCCCAAGTATTGATCCTAGATATTCGGCAGATGGCTGCAATAAGTGATGGTACCACTCTGCCTTGCTTGCAAGTGCAAGACGGGTTCTGTCAAGCACAGCTTTTGCAAATAAAGCCCAATGGTTGTCTCCACCATTGGACATTGAAAGAGCTTGATTCCATCCCTTTATAAACAAAAAGATATTTCGATCAACAGAGCTTTGTAATTTTGTACAGGATGTAATGAAATTTTTTCAATGAATTTAAATTCTTTTTTCTGCTCAAAGCAAAGCAGTTCAGACCTAAAATTATTGAATATTTAAGATAAATCAGTACATCTAGCGACGGAACAACAGCACACTAAGGGGTCGTTTGGTTGGTCGTTTGGTAGAGTGTATTAGGAAAAATAATGCATGCATTAGACTTGTGTATTACTAGTACCTTGTTTGGTACTCTTTTCTAACATATGCATAACTAATTCTTGCATTAGTTGTACACTCTATTGTGTATTAAGGTTTGTATTACTAATACTACGTATTTCTAGGTATTAGCAATGCCAATAGTTTTAATGCGTGCATTAGCATGATTAAAGACCCAGTTGCCCCTCAAAACCTTTCTTACATCTTTTCACCATAATAGTGGAAGGTATCTTTATAAATAAAAATTGTATGCAATGCATGCTATTTTTAATGCATCAAACCAAACAAAGCATAAAAATAATCTACGTATAATTAATGCAAGCATAATTAATACATGCATTGCTAATGCAAGCATTACTAATATACTCTATTTAGCATTATTCTTATACGCTCTACCAAACAACCCCTAAACTATTTATAATTACCTTCAAGCAATAAACAAGATCTTCATTATCGTCCACAGAGAGTGCGAGATTTTCAAGAACGAGGGAGATGAAGTACATGATTTTCTGTGAAAAAAGTAGCATGGCCGTGAAGAGAGCAACGTTAAGTTTTGAAATTAATGAAACACATTTAGACAAAGAAACTTGATTTTAAAACTGTGAGAAACATTTAACATAGTGTACCTCAGGATTAGCGTTGTTCAATTCTTCATATCCCCTTTCTACTGCTGTTCTAACTGTAGAATCAAGTGCTATGTCCAAAAACAGCAGATCCTTTAGACGGTTGTTTGGTTTGAGAAGCAAGGGCCTAAGCTCCTCACGAGCCTCTAGCAATCTCTACACACCAGAATTTCAGAAAGAGAATTTAGTGGGAAGTACCATGTATTAAGCAAATGAAAACAGAAGTACAAGAAAGTTGGAGTTACCTCAAGAAGAGTTTCCACATTTTTATCTTCCACATGGTCCAAGACAAAATGGAGGAGGTCCTATTTGTAGGATGATATGACATGAATCAATTCTAGAATCAGCAATACACAAATAGGATGCAGGTTGACAAGTACTACCTGAAAGCCAGATGGCAAGCCTGATACAGGATTTATCTGGACTCCAACCATAAAGCCTTCTCCCTGATGATAAGTAAGCACTATCTAAGATGAAAGTTGCGAAGTAGAAAGACTAAGTTTCCTGTAGACAGCATTACCTCAGTTTTGTAGCCCATGCAATTTGCAATAGCAGACTCAAGATCTGCACCTGAATGAACAGCCTGCAAATGGATCACCATTAAACGGAGGTCTTCAAGCTCTATAGAAATGATCTTAGGAGGTACGTGACCTAAGTCCTCTCAAGTTAAACAGATAATCAAGCACACGTTTATAAGTGAAACTTCTCCAATACACAAATGTTACTTTGTAGTTTTGATGATTTAACAAACAATGGGACCTGGTCCCATGAGTAATGCCCGTCCTAGAACGAATGGAGAACAGCTGTAAAAGCTGCCAACACTGTCATGGTTGGTGGGCGCGGGAAACGAGGACAGAGCTCTAAGCCGATGGGCTCGCACTAGGTTGTTTTGTCTCTACTGATATATACCTTTGTTGACATGAAACAACCTAGTTTTTGAGTGATTCAAGAACTTTCAAAAGGCAATTACTCTCCAGCAAAAACAGCTCTCAAGAACAGCAAGGGACAAGAGTGTCTCGAGTGGTTTATTTGAAAGTCGTGTTGTCAGTCGTAACATTGTAAGATCTAATCCTAAGTTATAAAGGCACTTAGATCGTGTCATTTATATTCTCAGTTGACGATTAACATAGCTAGAGTTAGCTGTGTAGTGTATTGTTGAAGTCTATGTTAACTAGAGCTAGTTAATATAGTAGGCAACATAATTATTGCTTTGATTCATCTTGTAATAGAGTTGTTGCAAGTAGTAGGGTTAAGAGCTTAATCCTTGAGTGATTATTGGAGTCTGTAATCACGGGTAGCTTGGAGTTAATGAAGAGCAGTTGAGAAATCCTGTGTGACAGGTCGTGGTTTTCTCCTCCTTTGAGCAAGGAGGTTTCCACGTAAACATCCTTGTTGTCTTTGCGTCTTTACCTTCTTTACTGTTTTATATTGTGTCAAAGGACCTGGTCCTTTGACGTGTGGTGGATTCTTACAAGTCATCAACAAATATCCTCAAGACAAAGAGAATCACACCTCTTTACGGAAACCGTTAGTTCTAAGTCAGCTTGATTTATGTGGTGCCTACTTATTTTTTTCCTATCAAAACAGCTACTGATCTCACATTACATCATTAGATCATATACTTCAAAAGACATTCTGAAGCCCCTTGAAAGTTTAACATAACCAGCATAGATGTGCATATTTACGTGAAGTCTATAAAGGAAAAAGATAAATCTCAACCCAGGGCAGGGAAGTCTGACAGATATGTTGAGAAATGGCACAGAAAGGGTACAACTGCAATTTTTCAGTGTCTACTAACTTAAATTATGCAAAACAGGATCCACATATAGATGCAAAAAGGACAAACAAAAGAAAAATGGACACAAACAAGACTGAGTGAAGAAATTCAATAAAAGGGATAGTGGTATTTAACCTTCAATGTTCTCATATAGTGACCTAAATCACGCAAAAGACCATTCTTTTGATCTCCTCTAAAATTTGGTTCAGAATGGATAGCACGGTCATAACTCAAAAGACGCTCTTTTGTTATTCCGTTCTCATTCAGGGTTTTCCAATAAACACCAAGATCAAAATCACTCTTGATGTAGTCAATCAATGCCTGCAAAAGAAGTACATTGTTAAATTACTTCTGGGAAAGAAGTTTCATCAATATTCCCTCTGCATTCTCACTACCTGACAGATCACAACATCATCAGGACTAGTATTATTATGCAATTTCTGATGCCATTCTTCCATCATACCACCCTTGCAGTCATTATTCCTCTGAAATTAGGAAAAGAACTCTTATCAACATGCTATTCGCTTAAGGAAACTAGATACCCCTGTCTATCAATAGAAAGACCGGTGAGAAGATAAAAGATATATATGAACCTGGATGACCAAAATTTCATCCCTAATTCGCTGTCCTACATCCCCTTCACCTCCACGTCCAACAGTTGACATAATCATCCGCAAAATTTCACGGTACTGAGGGTGACTGGTGAAAGCATTCTGCAACAAGTCTGTAAGTCTGTCCTGAGCCTTGCTTATTTCACTGTAACAACAAAGACATTAGGAACAGTCAAATCGGAATGCTTGACACTCGCAACGACATGAATGTTTCTGCAACTTGAATACAAAGGACAAGATTAATGGAAGAAATCGAGACTCATACTTCATTATGTTGGCATTATAATGGAGGAAACGAACCTGAAGTTCAAGGATCAAAAAGGTATATATAGAGGTAAATATAAGAAGAGATTTACCGTGGTTTTACGTTATAGTTTTTGTTCCATATCAGTTGCCTTGTAGCCATGAACCTCATCCATACAAGAATTCCAGCAAAACCAAGTTCGCCAGCACTAGTGGCATCTTCTATCAAGTCAGCAGCAATATTAAACCTGTTGAAAGTAAAATATGACGTGATGTTAAAACTCAGCACATCTTTTGGCAACCAAATAAGAAATCATGCATTTGAAAAAAACCACACAATGCAGGCTTCCAAATTATAAACTGATTTCCTCATTATCTTTGCCAGTACTAGGTTCTATTATGCAAATAAGTTAAACATGTCCACAAAATATTGACAAGAAATGCCAAAGTGGGAACTATTAGTGTGCACTTATCTTTAAAGGTAGAGCAGGAATTTAGAAAAACTCTCAATCAATCAATCAACTATGCCTCAACCCAGATTAGTTGGGGTTGCTATGTGAATGCTCTATACCCATTCTGCCTTTTCAGGTCCCAATATCTACAGGTGTCATCATAACTAGACTATCTTACCCAGTTCATCAATCTACTGCAGCCCATCGGTCTGGGTTGAATCCAAGAAATTCTCAATAACATGAAAGACAAGTTAAGAGCTTGAAACTGAAACACAGAAAAAAGTAAAGAGGCTAAGTCAGAGATGGGAGCCAAAAAAGAGATCTGCTCACCGGTGCATAAATGACTTCTGAGCCTCACTTTCCATATCTGCTATCTTATCCAGTAAAGACTTTGCAGTTCCACTGCCATCCCCAGCAGCCTAATGGGAGAAGAATTGTCATACTCCATTTCAAAAGCAACGAAACAGATAACAAGCCAAGAGAATACCAAAACGCGAATCCAAATGTATAACAAGTGATGTTTAAGAGATTAAGAAGCATAGAAACCTTGAGTGCTAATTTGGATGCAGCACTGAAGTCAACATAGAAATCCGACCCTTGGTTCTTAATCCATTTTTCACCAGACAAAAGAACAAATGGCATCCCCACAAAATTGCCATCTTCAATTACTATATCCAAAGATTGTACCTAAAAAATTGATTCCGTAGAACAAACCATGAGTGTTATACAATGTTTTGTCCACAGTCGAACAGTTGACATCATCTAAGGAACTACTTATATGTTATACCATAGAAGTTATAACAACAGAAGAACTGTCTGAAATGGGGATTTCTGCACCATTGTCTAATGTATCGGACCCAGGCGTCAATATATTTGAAGGTGGTTTCTGAAAATGTAATTGATTACACAATATACTGGATAGAAAGGTTTTACTTCTTTTTTTCCTCCTTTTTGAATCTTTAAGACAATCATTTATATAATCTAAAGGAGTTATTCGTTTAGCACACCTTAGAAGTTAGACCATCAGAAGAACTGGCTGAAAAAGGTGCTTCGGCAGCCTTGTCTAAAATAATTGACCCAGGAGGCAATATGCTTGAAGGTGGTACCTGAAAATGTAAATGGTCACTGATTACTCAATATAGGTAGGGTATAGGAAGGTTTTATATCTTGCTTCTTTGGTTTTTTCAATTGCAAGATGTGCACGATTTTTATTCTTACCATCCACTCTCCAGGACTTTTGGATAATGCCCAGTGAAGAGTAATTGGCTGATTCAGATCTGTAGCTAGATGTACTTTTGTCTTCCCAGAGGACTTTGCTACCAGTACCTTAAAATGTGGAGACAATGGAAGATTCTCAATATGCATTCAAACTAGCTTCTGAGATTAGTGGTTACAGTCAAGAATAAGTTAGCACTCACCAGTAGCTCCCCATCATCAACCTTAAAGATCTTTTTATTTAGGATCGGATCATCAATCTGCTCCTCCTTCTCCTTGGCATACAACTTAATTTTAGATAAGGCTAGTGGTTCTTCCAAGACCTTTTGTACTTGTACTGCAGGACTGGAAGGATACTTATTAATAAGATGCCCAAAGTCTCTCTTCTTTCTTTGGATTCTTTCAACGGCAAAAGAACTTCTTTTCAGGTGCTTTTCCACCTTAGTTTTTATCTCCCCTTTCGTAATCTTTTTCCGCAACTCATCAAGGGTAATGCCTTTCTCAAGCTCAAGTTGCAATTCTCTTCTTGCTTCTTCGAGTTCTTCCTGTTAATAAAACAATGCTTGATCAAAGTCTCACATCTATAGAAGACAGCATACCCAGCTTTATGCGCCTGGAGATATACACACACTACATAAACTGTAAGAAAGGTTCAGCATTTACAATTTGCTTTTCTGGAGGATAGTTCGGCTTCCCTGCTTTCTCCCACCTAATGTAAGCTTGTGCTTGGGCAAGGTCATCAGGTATATCACTCTTTGTTACATGAAGAGGCTCTTCTTTGCTTTGACTTTTATCATTAGTTTTTGTTAGCCTTGCTCGAATGTCCTGTATGGAAGCACCACGAGCTATTTCCTCCTGTAGCTCAGTTCGAGCAGCCTCATATTCCTCCTGAAATACACAACAGACAGTATCAGTAACTAAGTAGATAACAGAAGTGTCTAATGGCAGTGGAGGATAGGATATCCCAAATAAGGAAAGAATATATCTGAGTAGCAGCAACATGATTAGAATTTAGAGCTTGAAAAGAACAGTTGAGAACGAACAAACATAACATTCCTTTACACCTTGTTTGGATGGTTGTTACCCGTTGTGCTGTATTGTTAGTTTAAATACAATGTTTGTTTTGATTATTACTTACATTATGTTGTATAGTATTGTTTGAATCTATTGTTAGATAACGACGAAAAGACCCATTTTATGTAACGACCCATTTTATGTAACGACCGATTTGGTGTGATCGCGTCGTTACCTTAATATTTTCTTCTCATTTTGTCTTTACTTATTATTTAATAATTCTATTTTATCCTTTACCCTACCTTTTCGTAGTAGCTCTACCCATACCCTACTTTTCTTGTAGATTTATCATTCAAATTATGAATATGCGACATTATGTAATGATGGAGAACGATACAATCTATCCAAATGTTGTATTCATTAGAACAATACAATAGGACATAATATAACATAATACAATACAATACGATACATTATGAAACAATACGTAACAACCATCCAAACAGAGTGTCAGCACAACTGAGCTTTTCTCCTAAGTGTTGCATTAGCTTTATTTTGTAGCAATTCGGTAGAATTTAGAGCTTAAAAAGAATACAATTGAGAAAGAACAAATATAGCATTCCTTTTAGCAAAGCTAAGCTTTTCACCAAACTATGGTATATCAACCATCACAGTCCTGATTCCCAAATGAGACAGAGAACGGGGGGACTTCTTTCTAATCCCCTAAGAATGGGATTAACATGCTTTTTTCTGTGTCATTCGTTAGGGGAAGGGATAGTGTTATCCCTTGGAGTAAGTGGGTGGTTCTACTCCTTATTTCAGTGGTGCATCTCCCTTTTGTCCTACACAGCCTCACCCCCCCCCCCCCCTCCCTCCCTTTGAGCTTGAAAATAAACGTAACATTCCTTTAAGCAAAACTGAGATTTTCTCCAAATTATGGTATATCAACCATCACAGTTCTGACAAGGTAGCGTCATTTGGTTCCCAAACGAGAGAGCATGAGGGGACCTTATTTCTAATCCTCTAAGAATGGGATTAAATAAAGTCTCTTTTTTCTTGGTCATTCTTTAGGGGAAGGGATAGTGGTATCCCTTGGAATAAGTGGGTAGTTCTACTCCTTATCATAGTATTGCATCTCCCTTTTGCCCTACACTGCCCCTCCCCACACTCGCATCTCATGTTGCCTCCCTGGCAACTTGTCTCAGTCGCTTTCTTTTTGTTTTTAGCCTTCTTTCGTATATTGTTTTGTTTTTATTGTTGCATTAGCTTTGTGCTGTAGAAACTCAATGCATGTCATTAACCCTAATTTGGGTCTTGGGTGATGGCAAAATCTCTGAAACTATTCTTGTTCAATTGGAAATGGAGGAACGAAAAAGAAGCGACATCAGTATTTGGAATATGAGACCTCTTCGCATTTTTTGGTCACTTGGACGAAGAGAAACTTTGGATATTTTTATGTCGGGAGAAACTCATCAAATAATTTGAAATAATCTTCTTTACAACTTGTAGCTTTATGGTGTCGTTTACTTATATAGATGATACAGACTTTTTGTTTGATTTTACTGGTTCCTACTTCCTGGTTATTAACAGACTACACATTCTGTAATTATATGCATCCACTGGATATTAGTCTTGCCTTTTCTTACCTTAAAAAAAGGAAACAAAGAAAAGAACTGGTCATACTCATTCATAGACTGTACACTTGATTTCATGTCAAAGTCGGCTTACTGATTGTACTTGATTAAAATTTAAAGCCTAATTGTTGACTCTAAGACTAGCATTTTTTAAATTAAAACAACAATTTCATGGTAGACTTGAGCCACCACTAGTCTTGTATAAATTTTTCCCTAAAACCAACCCCACCCTATTTAACATGGGCGAAATGCAGATCAGAAAGCAATCCCTTGACTCCTTAGTAGCAGTCTATCTGCAAGAGGGAGCAATAATAGTCCTATGGCTTCCTATCCATGAACCAAACAACCAGTTGACATATTCTGAGAAAGCATGCAAATAACAACAACAAAGATCAGCTGGTTGTTGTGTTCATGGATAGGAATGCACAGGATTATAGTTGACAACCTAACTTCCATAGAAATCCTGAACTAGGGTTGAGAATTACAATATATGCCAATGTCAAAATGCTCGGCTTTCAGTAAAAAATAAAAGGCTTGAAAATTTGAAATGATCAACTCAGTGATGTTAGCTACCAACAATTTGCAGTATGACTTCCCCAAAAAGGTGTGGGACTAAAGGAATAAGTTACTTGCCTTCTCTTTCTCAGGGGTGTAATTCTGTTTTCCCTTCCTCTCCCACCTCAAATATGATTGGATCTGTACAAGCTCCTCAGGAACTGAAACATCTGGGCCTCGTATCTCTTTTCTTGACAATTTGACACGAAAATTACCACCATTATTCTTTATCCTGAAGAAGAAAGAGAAGTGAAATCTATGCAGCTCTTTAACCAAAATGCTATGCTGTTCCTTCACAAAAATACTCATTTACCATTTATCGTGGGCTTCATTGTATATGAGAAACTCAATAGCTTCGATAGCAGTGTCCCGTATCTCCAGTCTCAGGATGGAGTTAGAGCCAGACTAATAGTAAAGATTCAACAACAAAAAATCATCAATTTTGCATCATAACTTAATCCATGTATGAGAGCAGCAAAACCATTTCCAACTTACTTTAACAAATGGAGTTCTAAGTGCTTTGTTCTTGTACACTTTGGTCCCATCTGGACGATCATTAGGAAGAGACCATGTTCTAAGATAATCATATAGAGAATAATATAAGGATGATTAGTCATCACAAGCTTAAGTTTCTCAAAATGATGACAGTTCAATTTGCAATTAAACTTACTCTTTCCCGAACTTTACTGCCCCCCAGTGCAAAAACAGTTTATCACTACCATTTGTAACTTGAAAATCCACAAAGGACACGTCACCTGAAGTGGGAGGCCTAACATCAACCTGTTATAGTGCAGAAGCAAATTTGTATGACCAACATACGACATATAGGCTGCCTCTTTTACAAGCAAGTCATAATAAAAATTCATTTTGCAAAGGTAGTGTCCCACATGTGTACCTGTAGCTCAATATTCCCTTCTAGACTGAACTTTTCTGCTAGCTGTTCAAAGAAAAAACATTTAAAATAGGTATATTAGAAAGATATTTGCACGGCGAATTAAACATCACGGATGCTGAGTTAAAGTCTTTTTTTCCTTTTTGAGGAAGATTCTGAGTTATAAGTCTTGTGCTCTATGTTTATTATTTACCAATAAATGACATTGTCTTTTGTTTTCACCTCATTATACATTCCCATAGTACATAAACTATTCAGTGTTTGTTTCCTATCACGAACTCTAGTTTTATTTTTATTGGCTATATATGATAGCACTGAAAGGAAAAATTAGACATCTATTCTCAATCATGATTTAATATTAGAACTTAGAAGGATCTGTCATAGCAACAGATCTTCAAGGAGAGTCCCACTCCAGTAACAAATATAATGCAAGGATGAAAGATTAAGAGAAACAAAAAAGGGACGAGATAAGTACAAGTGATCTTATAGGAATCATCCACATTTATGCAAAGTTATTCAGATATCAGTGTTTACACTGTGAGTGGAAGACTATAATCAAGCTAAGTAGTTAGTTTCTAAGCCCCAAGCAGAAGAAATCAGAAAGAGGAAGAGAACTGCCTATATGCAGTAAATGATGACCAAAACATTCAAGCAACGGGATGACTATGTAATAGTAAATGAGAAAAGATTATCCAATTGATGAGTTGATTGAATTGTAACTACATAAAAATCACATCTTGTCATACAGGTAGGTTCAGCATTTACCTCAGAAGAGGTATCAGTGGTAAGTACAGCATGAGGAGAACTAGAAAAAGCACGCTTCTTTTCCATAGGTATTTTCTTTTTCTGCACCTTTAACCTGTTACCTCGAAACTCAGTTGATAAAGGTGATTTCGAGATCACTTGTTGTTGAAACAAAGAATTGCCTCCAACACAAGGAGGACTGATTCTACTTTTATGTTCCAACACTGTTGAGGTTAGGAATCCCTGGTACAGCAAGTTATTCCCTAAGGAATTACTCATATTCTCCCACTGGCTTAATTCACTGCTAATACAATACAAAATTAGTCAATACAAAAGCAATATACACAAAAGCAATGGACCGTTCGCGGATAATCAAATGAAGGTTGTAACGTGTGCCTGGTGAGTATTTGTCAGTTCACAGAGAACAATTAATTAGAGTAAAATGCAACAAAAAAAACTTAGAAGTTTTAAAAAGGAATCAACCAAATCCAGAATTCCTTCAAAACAATAAAGTGCACACGGAAATATACTCGTATGACTCGTGTATGTACTAATCAAATGTTTGTCGGTGACCAAAAGCTGATCAATCACTTTTTGTACATACAGAACAGAATTTCCCCTTTTTTCGTTTTTGTTTTTTTCTCGAATAAAACATCTAGAGAAATCACCAAACTTTTTTCCACAAATATGCTGTAATTAAAAGGTTAAACGAGCTTGAATTTGAAAAATTAAGCTTGTTTATATACATTAAACCATGAAAATACTGAAAATCAACACCAAATTTTGCTAAAATTCAATCGAAATAACACTGATTTAACCAGGATCTCAACTCGAGTATGCCAAAAAACAAATTTCAGATCAGAAAAGCTTTAAGTTCTCGATCAATCAAGCGTAAAACATATCATCAAATACGATCCTAAATTATGCGAAATGTACAGTATAATCACTAGAAATTTACCTCAAGTTCAGCTAGAAACGTCGATTTCGAGTGAAGTAACGAGGAAATTAGCGAAGAAGCTTCGAGAAATCCGATGAAGATGAATTCACGAAGCAATGAAGAAAATTATGCGAAATGTACAGTATAATCACTAGAAATTTACCTCAAGTTCAGCTAGAAACGTCGATTTCGAGTGAAGTAACGAGGAAATTAGCGAAGAAGCTTCGAGAAATCCGATGAAGATGAATTCACGAAGCAATGAAGAAAATTATGCGAAATGTACAGTATAATCACTAGAAATTTACCTCAAGTTCAGCTAGAAACGTCGATTTCGAGTGAAGTAACGAGGAAATTAGCGAAGAAGCTTCGAGAAATCCGATGAAGATGAATTCACGAAGCAATGAAGAAAATTATGCGAAATGTACAGTATAATCACTAGAAATTTACCTCAAGTTCAGCTAGAAACGTCGATTTCGAGTGAAGTAACGAGGAAATTAGCGAAGAAGCTTCGAGAAATCCGATGAAGATGAATTCACGAAGCAATGAAGAAAATTATGCGAAATGTACAGTATAATCACTAGAAATTTACCTCAAGTTCAGCTAGAAACGTCGATTTCGAGTGAAGTAACGAGGAAATTAGCGAAGAA
>JAJOOO010030406.1:0-16697 GCA_029582685.1 Solanum piurae
AGAATTGAAATGGTTAGATTTTGAATCGATAAATTGGTCAATAGATTGCAATTATAGCCAAATGAATTTAGGACGTAACCAAATTGAGTTTGGATTAGCAAATTCGGCTCAAATCTAAACGAGATGAATTTTAACAAGATTAATTAACAAGTTTCTTAAATTTAACAAAATAAAATAATTAATTTAATCAAACTAATTAATTCAAAAATGTTAACTATGATTTAATCTAAACTAATTAGCAAAATATTTATGTAAACGTAAAATCTTTTCGACACGATTCTTTGAATATTTATAAGGTATACTAATTATATAAAAACATATTTATTATTTAGAAATCATAAAATGACTAAAATTACCTAAAAATAACTTGAAATATATTTGAATTATAAAATTAATTATTCCAAATTGTTTGAAATTAATGAAGCTCGAAAATTAATTCCTATCGTGGATGTCCAAAATTGGGTGTCAACACCAAACACGCTCTAATGATGATTATCATAGATATTTTAATATTTTATTCCGATCTATAATATATTTCTTTTATACATAATGTTTGAGTATGACTATTATAATTTTATAGAAAAGTCATTTTACAGAGAATGTATCATTATAACGAATGTCATTACTAGTACAAGTAAAATGTTATTATATAGAAGTAATAACATGAAAAATCAATTCCGGAGAAAATCAAACGACTATTATAACAAAATTTGTCTGTAATTAAAAAAATCACATCAACTCATCTAAAGCACAAAGAGAAGTGTGTTGTGCCTTTGGTGCACACAAAAAACACACATATGACCACTTCTACTTGCTCTCCTATACTATGGTTGTGTATTCCTTGTTCTTTTTGTTTTGCTATCTTTTTTTCTCTTTTGCAACAGAAACAATAATACATAACATATTAAGTAGAGCATAATTTTATAATTGGCGTTTGAAGAAGGTAATGTGTACTCAAATATTATTATTATCCAAAAATTTTAAAGGTAGATAGATTGTTTATGATAAATTATCGACTTCTGTCAGATATAATTAATGTCATGAAATTTTAAGAGCATAAATGAATGCCTAGACCTTATATATAAATATAAACAAATTCACGTGAATGCATGAGTTTTTATTGAGTTAAATTGAAGTATTGATGATTCTATAATTTTATACTCCTTTCGTTTCAATTTATTTGTTTGGTTTTAACTTGATACGAGATTTAAGAAAAAAAACTTTTAAATCATGTGATTTAAAAGTAAAAATATGTAGAATGTATCAGAATGTCATTAATTAATTTTGTGATCTTAGACATGTCATATGAAAAATTAGAATTAAAAAGTTATAACCAAAAGATTTATAAGCCAACTATACCAAAAATAAGACAAATAAATTAAAAGGAACGGAGTATCTGATCTCTATAGGAAAGAAAAGATTGAAATGAGATCATATATGGCCTTTCGAAGTAGCAAACTGACCATTTTCTCTTCTTGCTTGATGATAAGTACATAGATTAATTAGTAGTAGTACTCTTTTTTTTCTCTTCATAGTTATGTGATTTGCTCTGTGGAATATTTTGAAAAGCATTTATTCCAATATCCACCTAAAGTAAAGTCAATTTATCATCAAAATAAAAGTTTGGAGAGTCATCTAGATTTCTCCTTAGTGCATGTTTGGTACGAAAGAAATGTTTTTCTAAAAAAAAAATATTTTTGTTAGAAAATGAGTGATTATTTTTTTTGATATTTACCAAGTAAACAAAAGTATTATTTCACACATACATAATTATAAAATTATTATGGTAATTGAGGTGGCCATGTGGGGGATGGGTGGGTGGTGGCGGGATGGGGGTGGGGGTGGGGGTGAGGGTGAGGGTTTGGGGATGAAGGGTTGAAGTATTAAGGGATGAGGAGACAATCAACATGAAATGACATTTATATGACCCTCTATATGAAGGTGACACTTGATTTTTTTTAAAAAAATTCTTTTTTATTAGTTAGATATGATAAAATAAAAAAATGTTTCTTACGGTGTATTTGGCATGAACAAGAATGTTTCCAAAAATATTTTCTAACAAGATAAGTAATTTAATTTCTTACTTATTTTCTGATGTTTTGATAAGTAAATAAAAATTGATATCTCACAAATATTGTATATATTCTATTCAAACACTATGAAATTAGGGTTTGGAGTACTGGGGGTGTGGGAGGTTGTGGAGATGGGGGCTACAAAAGACGGGGGTTTGGGGGGGGGGGGTACGTTGAAGAGTGTAGAGAAAAAATTAATTAATTAATTAATTAATTAGTTAATGTGAGATTCTACAATTTCATTTTTAAGAAATTTATTTTTCTAGAAAAAAATATATTCTATCTGAGAAATATTTTCCGTTGTACCAAACACACCCTTAATACTTTTTTATTTCTCTTGGCGCGTACGGAAAATATTATGACTTCAAGCAACAAGTGAAATAAGCCTTCGTGAATCATCAAATGATCAAGGAATAATTTGCATATATATCCACTAACTTTGCATTGTTCTTTTGGAATTGTGCAATATTTTTTTCTGTTCATTAATACCACCACTTTAAATCTTATATATATATATATAACTTTCTACAAGTTCAATTTTCTCATAGCAAGTTGAGCCTCAAAAAATCAACATATAGCCTTTTTTCTCTCTACAAATTAAACCTTCACATTTTCTATAAATTTCAATCACAAAATTAAGGTTATTTTTAGCCAAAACAATTTTTTTTAGGTCTGAAAATGGATATGGTGATGAAGTTGGGAGTAGAAAGTCCGGTGGTGATTTTCACCAAGAGCACTTGTTGCATATCTCACAGCATTGAAATCCTAATTCGAGGTTTCGGAGCAAACCCTAAGGTTTATGAACTCGATAAATTAGTTTTGAATGGTGAAATGGAGAAGGCATTGGTTGAATTACTAGGGTGTAAATCAACTAGCGTGCCAGCAGTGTTCATCGGAAAAGAATTTGTTGGTGGTTCTAATGAGATTATGAGTCTTAATGTTAGAGGCAAGCTCAAACAGTTGCTTCTAAAGGCAAATGCTATTTGGATATAGAGATTATCAAGGCAGAATCAAATTTTTCTGTGAGAAAAATTCGAAAATATATAATATAAAAGTAAATACATGAATAAGTCAAAGTAAATATATAAATCAATTAATTAATAGTTAGCTACTAAGTATATCTTTGGTGTTTCTTTTATGTACTTATAATAAAAGTATGCTTTTACAAGGGTATTAATTACTACTCCATGGTGCACCTCTAAGGCTTATTCTAAAGTAGATCTTGCAATATTTATGAGTACTTTTCATGTTAATTGATGTAGCTAGCACATTGTGGTTAAACAAATATGATAATTTACCTCCACTAATTAATAATATATTCAGAATTTAATAGATAAGAATGTTCATAATTCTAACAAATCAGTAGACTTGAATGACATTTGCAGTAGCGTCAAAGGCGGCTCAACATAATAGAAGGCTTAAAGTGAAAATTCAGTTAGAGGACTAAAATTAAAATAAACTTTAGATATATTTATTTATAATTTATTTTTCTATCTTTTTAATGCAAATTAGTACTTAGTATTTCTTTTATACATGATTTCTTTGAATATCCTTTTTTAATTATTAGTTTTAAGTAAGATTTCAATTCAATAGTTGAAAAACATCTTTCTACTGAGACAATCATTATATAAATGACTAACGTAATTTTATAAGTAAATGTTGACAAACTTTAAATAAAGATAAGAGTTGGATTCAAGAAATTGATACCTTGGTATACCTTATTTTAATATGTGAAATTGATACTTTGGTATACCTTATTTTAATATGTTTGGGATAACGCTTGTAAATTTAAGAAGAAATTAAAAGAAATTTGCAATTTACTTTGTTCAACACTTTCGACTATTGATTCATATTTTTGACAAAGTATTACTCTAGCTTATCAAAGATTTGAAGAAAGAGAGTAAAAAGAGTTTATTTATAAAGATAAGAGTGTTAGAGAAAATAATGTAAGAAGGCAAAATAACATTTTCTTGATTTCTTCTATTTTAATGGGATTGAGGAGAATAAAATAATATTATAATTTTAAATAAATATTTTTTTATCACAAATAATTAATTTTTTCTATAAAATACACATAATTTATTCTTGAAAAAAATCTGAGGTCACCCAAAATTTAGAAGCTTAAGCATGCACATATGCCTTAATTTTTGTAAGCGGGAGTCGCCCTTGAGTAGCGTAGCCACATACATTGATGGGTGTTTAGTTGAGCAGCATTCGTAAAAAAAATTACACTACAATATATTTAAAAAAATATGCAAAGTATATATGTTATAAATTATTTTTCGTGCGTATATAATAATATTTGAACACCCTTAATGAAATATCTGAATCAGCCACTAAATCTTTGCCTTTGTTGAAAGGGTCTTGTCATAATCTATTTCTTTAGTTTGTGTGAATCCTCATGTTACTACCCTTGCTTTATATCTTTCAATCTCCCCCACTTGGCCGAAATTTTATTGTGTAATTTATAACTTATAAACTAAAAATTATGACTTCGATTATGTCGATGGCGATTCCTTTTGAAACTTAGCTGTTCATTTTTTGCCACAAAAAAGAGGGAATAGAAAATTTTAGGAGCATAAAGGCACAAAAGGACGCTAGGAATCGATCTTGTTAAACTTTAATATAAAATGGACAAAAATACTTCTTATCAAGTAGCATCAAATTTTATCAATGAATAGATTAATCAAGTTCCTGTCTCACCTAAATTCTAGTGGAATTTCAACCATGTTCAAAGAATATTAGTAGATGAACTTTAATTAGTTTTAAAAATAAAATTCATCAAATTTTAGATCTTCGATGGTCATTTCATTGGTAAGTAATATGAGTTTTCTTGTATCACAGAAAGTGACGAAGTCAGAAACTTTACTTAATGATATTAATATATATAAGGTGTGATAGACCTCGGACTCAACTTTCCTCTTTTTTTCGAGCCTCATAACTCTCACAAGCGATACTTTGAGGAATTTCAAGGAAATGATGAATGAAAATAAACCAATCAATTACAGTGGAGCAGGTTACTATACACTACTTAAAAAAATCACCTCAAATTAATAGGAAATTTGTGCTATAGAGAACATGATTTTTCCACTCATTTCTTATCGAACCAACTCACTAGAAAAATGCATGGCAGGAAACAATTTTTCACTGAAATAGTAGGAAGCTTCCTAATTTTTCTGTATAAAACATCACTATTTTTTCTTTCCTCGTCTATTCAATCAAAATATTTGTCAAAATAGTCATTAAACATTTTTCGGTGAGAAATTTCAGTGGAAAAACAGTCCCTAATTTTTTAGTAGTGATAATGGGTCAAAGTAAAAGACCCAACAAGTGGGCCTAAATGAACCTAGCCCATATATAATAAGCCCATTTTAACAGTAAGTGGAGCAGTTGCAAAATTGAATCTGGAGTTATATCTGAAAGCACGAAAATTTGGTAAGATTCGTAATATTGCAAACTAGCGTGTATCTTAGTAATTAGCGCTTAAACTAGTGAGAATTTCGTAAGTTACCCATCTGTTTGCCTTTTAACACTTTACGAACAACAAAAGGAGGGGTAGGGTAGATCTATCTGTGGATAATTACAGTTCAAACACTTCCATCAATTAATTTATAAAATATATACAAAATGTATAATTTTTACTAAATATACATCTATACACTTTTACACAACATAGACACTATCATTATATATATCATATATATTTCAATCATATTGATAAATTACTTGGTCGAACGGTATATATTCATGACTTTCTCTGTTAACGAAAGTCGCAGCTTGTTTGTATCAACAACATATAATATATGGCCTTTCGAAGCTGCAATCGACCCTTTTTTTTCCCTAGCTCAAGGACCAAATTAATTTCACTTTTACGTCAAGGAGATCGATGCAGTAGTACACTTTTTTCCTCCTCATCATGTGATTTAATGTTTGGAATATTTGATAAGAATTTATTCCAATTATATACAGCTAATAACTAAAGCAAAGTCAATTATAAAGTTGGAGAGTTATCTAGATACCTCTTCACTAGTACGGATAATATTATGGACTTCATGCAAAAGTATATGTATGTTTTAGGATATTGTCCTAATCCAATTTCATGTCACGTATTATTCGTTTTAGCTCACCAAGTTTTATAGTTTACGTTATCATCGAGTCCATAAGTATGCTCATTATGTGAATGTTTGTTATGCTTTATAAAATTCTTCACTTTTTGTATTTGTATTTTAATGTGAAACTCGTCTTTCTTTAAAAGCTTGTCGATTTAGAAATATGTTAGTCGACATGTCTCTTTAATTCGCTCTCATCACCCTACCTTTAGTCATGGCTATCATCGATCGATATCTCGGCTTCTATTTTCCCTAATCAAAATTAAGATGCCTATATATTCTATAGGATTGAAAAAGAATAATAGAAAAATATTGGATTTTAAGACAATAAAAAGGAAGATCTTTGTATAAGCCTTACAAGTGTATTCGTTTCCGTTATATTTTCTTTTTATGGATCGGATCATAAAGTTTTCAATAAAATATTTTTTTCTTAAAATGTGATTATTCTTCATGCGTGAATCTGATTATATTTTTTAGACAAATTAAGTATGTGAAAATTCTCTTCAATAATATATAGATATGATACTCGAATCGCACATATCTATTTCTCTACTCTGACATCATATAATAATAATAATTTGTATGATCATATCTCATCTAAAACGAACACACGTTAATTTACTTTATTATATGGTACGCTAATCCTTTGAAAAATATATGCTCAAGGAATATATAATTTGCATATCCACTACCGTCTCGTCCTTTTTGCAATCCTTTAATATTTTGTCCCTTTTTCATCAATTAACATATACCATATCCCATCATTTTAAGCCTTATATATACCCTTCTACAACTTCATAGTTCTCATAACAATTGTCAAGTTTTAAACTCACTACAAGCTACAAAACTTCTTTTCTTCACTTATTAACACACCTTCACACACACACACAAAAACAAAAAATATCACCTTGCTATATATATAACATATAGTAAAACTATATAATTTCTTTTAATCAAGGTCTAAATTAACATGGATATGGTGATGAAGTTGGGAGCAGAAAGTCCAGTGGTGATTCTTAGCAAGAGCACTTGTTGCATGTCTCACAGCATCGAAACCCTAATTCGAGGTTTTGGGGCAAACCCTACCGTTTACGAGCTTGATAGACTTTCAAATGGGAAGAAAATGGAGAAGGCATTGATTGAATTACTAGGGTGTAAATCAAGTGTGCCAGCAGTGTTCATTGGAGAAGAGTTTGTTGGTGGTTCTAATGAGATTATGAGTCTTAATGTTAGAGGCAAGCTCAAAAACTTGCTTCTAAAGGCTAATGCTATTTGGATATAGAGTTCAAATTTACTAGCTAGCAAGTAATCAGCGACATAATCAGAATTTTTCACTAAAAAATTATAAAAATAAATAAATATACGAATAAGTCAATGCATTTCAATCGTGTAGTATATGTAGATTATATATAAAGATCAAAATTTACTAGCTAGCTAGCATGTTTAGATTTTGAAACCTTTCATTGTAGCAGTTTCAAGTCTCACATTTCCTATTTTGATGTACTTGCGCATAAAAATAATTCATAAATATATAAGTTTTATCTTAATAACTTCTATATTATTATTATTTTAGACAAAACTTCTATATTATTGTTGCATTACTAATACATTTTTCTAATGTAGATCTTGCAAAAGTTATTCCTCGTTATAGGAAGTGCATTATTCAACATGTTGTTCTTATTTTCTTCTATAATTGCAGGACTTGAAGAGGTTAAGCTTTCTAATTAGGTTTAGAAAATGGAATATATATAAATTATGTAAGTGTTGGAGTATGTGATTATTTAATTTAAAATATAAGTCTATTAAATAAAAATTAAAATATACTTTTATTTTTTTAAATTTTATTTTCAACACGTCTTTTAGTGTGAGCCTAATTTTTTTTAGGCCGAAATCCTTTTTAAAAATAGATATCGATGAGACACAAACCTATGGAATGAGAGAAAGGGAGAGAGAGTGCAATTTGCAGACCAAAAATACTTTTAAACAAAGGCATAAGGGTATAGTTGAGACGCTAGAATTCGACCTTACTCTTGCTATCGACTCAAAATTAACGCAAATCTATCTAAAGAAAAGAATGACCTTTTGACTCCAAAATGATTCAACTGTTCCTTCAAAAAAATTAAATACACTTTTGATTTATTTTTATTTTTTTCTTCCAACACTATC
The DNA here is from genome assembly GCA_029582685.1 of Solanum piurae. Lineage (NCBI taxonomy): Eukaryota > Viridiplantae > Streptophyta > Magnoliopsida > Solanales > Solanaceae > Solanum > Solanum piurae. The sequence goes on from JAJOOO010030406.1 coordinate 8,348, forward strand.
ATGGTACTTTATACTAGTGTCTTCCTTGCAGAATTTTGATCTCTAATTCTCATGGTGTGGTTGTGTAATGTTTAAAGAAAAATTAACTAAGAGTGTAGTTTACTTAATATATCTCTTATTAACTTCTTCTTTTAAAAATTTTGATCTATTATATGCCTCTTAATTTTCTAGAATAACTTAATGTGAAGGATCAAATTTTTTAAAGAAAAAATATTTCTGCGGAAGCTCAGCTTAAGTTAGAATATATCAGTATATATCTATTCAAATTAAAAAATAAGGGAATATAATAGATTAAATTAAAACTTAAATAGAAAGATAAGAAAGAGAATAATGGTAACTTTTCTTTCAATATTTTGATGCGTAATTACATGTACAATGTTGGTATTTATAAGTAACTTGAAAAGTCAAATTTCATAATTGTATTAGATATAATTACATAAAAATTAGATTATAATATACACATTTCAAATAAGAAATTTTAATAATCTAATTGATTGACTATTTAAATTTTCTTCTCGTAGATAAATATTTAATTTTACATCTTGTAATTTCCTTCCTCATTTTTCTTTCTTAAATTTCTGATATGATAAAAAATTAGTTAAAATAAAATTGATGTATCTAAAAGGCATGTATGTAAAATAAAAAATAATTAGATAAATAAATTCCACGACTAAAAAAATTGATTTTGAAAAACTAATCAAAAGAAGAATTTAAAAAAAATAAACGGGAAGAAATATAAAAAAGAAGAGTGAGGAGAAAAAGGAGAAGAGAAATGAAGTTGAAAAAGATAAGATCCACATATTATTTTATTCAAATATTAATTTCCGACATATCAACTTTTGAACAGCTGTTTGAATTTAACAAGTTATTTCATGGGCAAAATTATTTTTTGGGATTGGATTTCTTGGGCAGTGTTTTGAAAAATAGAATAGTGGTTTAAAAATTATTTCTAAATGATTTAAATTTAAAAGGCATTTTGGGTACGAAAATACCCTAAAAAGTAAAAAGTAAAATCATGTCAATTCGTGTCAAAATCAGTCGTGCCAAATCTGCCTTTTGTATCATTTATTACCAAAGATAATACTATTAAAGTGTTTTCTCATTTTAAAAAATAAGCTATTAAAATTTTATTTATTATTTATTTAATTATATTATGTACTCCTTCACATGTGCAAGGCAGCAAGGGTTTAATTATTTTTCGTGAATCCGACAGGTAGGTTTAATTAATTGAAGTATGTCAAAATTTAGTTGTTAAATAAAAAAAACATACTTTATTTATTTAATTATATCTTCAATACATAAATATATATTTGGAGTATTTTTCTTTCAGTCATGTGTATATGTATGAATTATGATTGATTGATTTACTTATGCCAATACAAAGGTTTTTTTCATTATTCTTTTTCTCGAGTTCAACTTCTATATATTTAAAATTTATTTTTAAACTATGTACGTGGAAGGTTTATCAATTTGTTTATTTGATTAGTTACGTTCCCATCTTCAAATTTTACCTTCTTCTAGCACCTGCTCATATTAGGTCAAATTATATATTCCCTCCGTTTATTTTTATTTATTATGTTACGTTTTTCGAAAGTCAATTTGACTAATTTTTAAAGTTAAATTAGATTATATTAATTTGATATTTTAAACAATAAATTTGGATATTCAAAAATTATACGGAAAGTATTATAAATTGCAACTTTTTGCATATCAATATAAAAAATAAATGTAAAATGTTAGTCAAAGTTTTTAGGGAAAAGGGTTCAAAACACACCTAAACTATGGGCATAATTGTTTTTACATATATGAACTTTGCGGGGGTCCTATGACCCCTCCAGACTTATTTTTAGTGTATTTTTATGGGTATTATTTTCTGTAAAGCAGCGTCGATTTTCCACGTCCGACTGAATCGCTGACGAACTCTGGCAACAACGAACAATTGAGGATGCAGTGATAGTGACGGTTAAGGTTTTTTATGATACACAAAATACGTATATAAGTGTATATAAGATATATAATTACATAATCTCGCTATATTTTGTAATTATTTAAAAGTATCACTCTAAAAATAATAAAAATAATTAAGAAGTAGAATATGCTTCATCAAGTAATTTTGTCTTATGTTCTTCATTAGTGTCACGATTCAGACCGTCGTGAGTGGCACCCACACAAACCCTCCGGTGGGAGAACCATTTCTACAACCCAAACAACCAAATTTTATGAAAACTAAGACATTTAAAGATACGGAAGCAGGTTTAAATGACTATAAAAATGGAGTCCCCATAAACTCCAAGGTTTTAACAAACAACCAACCAAACTAATGCAGAAGAACAACCCCTAGAACCTGAAAGTCATTGTACCAAAACTCTACGAACGACAAGTCTAAGAACAAAGGGCACAACCCCGAAACTAAACAAACACCTTAAACAATTAGTCTGAGTCCGAAAAGAATGGACTTAAGCAAGACAGATCCATGGCAGCCTGAAAGAACTAGCTCACCCTTGAATCCGGTCACGCTCAATAGTCACCTAGCTGAGTTCTATCAATAACCGCCTGAAGATGCCCTGTACTCAACAAAGAACAAGCAGTGCAATATCAGTACACAATCACAGTGTACTGGCAGGATCACACAGCTATCCCAATAAGTGAAACACATGCAAGTAACCACAACATTACAAAACATGCATATACCGAACATATACAATATTAGTCATCTTTTCAGGATCAATGTAGCATCCCACGTACTCAATAATACACATTGGTTATCAATTTAGAGCAACATGCAGTCTTCCAATATCAATCATCATTAGATATGAACGTAATCATCACAAGTAGATACACAACACAATTCAATGGTCCTCTCACGAAACCCAATTCAATAGTCCTCTCACGGAACCCACACCCAAACTGTTAGCATACCGAAACGTGGTACCCGATCCAATGTTTATGCCGAAACGTTGCAACCGATCCCATGTTTATGCCGGAACGTGGCAATCGATCCAATGTTTATGCCGGACCGATCCCATATTTATGCCAGAACGTGGCAATCGGTCCCAATTAGTTATGCCAGAACGTGGAAACCGATCCCAGTTAGTTATTACAGAACGTGACAATCGATCCATTCAACACACCACAATCACAAGTATATTCTCAATAATCATACAATCAAGAAGTGATTCATGGCATACAATTATTCAATTATCCTCATCCATAAGTAGTGTGATCAATAGTGCAACATTCGCATACATACATGTATTATAAAGAAGCAATTACAAACATATATCACACCAACATGAAATCACAACCATCACCTACCTCGAATCCAAGCTTGAATCCCCTAAGGCACTTGAATCTTCCATTTTCGGATTTTTTGCGCTTGTCCGTGGTCTAAAAATATACAATTAACGCAATGATCAATAAATGAGGCATAATTACCCGGATTATAATCAACATTATCAACCCTAGGCCAAACCCTTGATCCCCACACCCATATTAGGGTCTCTTCCACCATAAATTCCAGATCAAAACCCTCTCCCATCGATAATTACTCTTGAATTTATATTCTACGGATCGAAACATGGATTTGGGGAGTAAAATCCTTACCTTTAGCCTCAAGAATGGTGAAAAACGTTCAAGAACTCTCCTGGGGTCGTTCCTTAGCTCTCAAAGTCAAAAAGTGCAGAATAAAGATGTTTTGGGTTTATTTACGACCTTAAGTCGCGTTGGACCCGCCATAACGGTCCTCACCCCGCTACAGCGGCCTCGCCCTGGCGACAGAAATCCCGCCCCAGCGGCTTGCACAAAACTAGTGAACTATTTAAAAAAATTCAACACCCTCATTTCACAACACGCCTTCAGCCAACGACACTCAAAAAATACAGTTCACGCTAAGATCGATTTCAGAAGTTCTACTCACCCGAATTCAATTCCGTAAAGTCATACGGATTCCTTAACGACTTATCTAACTACTCATGTAATCAAAATCATAAATAAGTCACCCGATTGCTACCAGATTACCCTACACCTTAATGTCTCCGATTTCATTCAAATCTGGACTAGATTGGGAAATCTCAAGTTACTACGAAAAAGTTTTCTGACCCCAATTCTTTCTCCATTGGCTTTTCCCTAACGACGAAATTAGGTCGTTACAATAGATACCAATTTACCCATTACTCATCCCCGAGTGATCAACTAGGAAAGACTAGCTAAAGTAAGGGTAGAGTAGTATCTAAATCGTCGAATTACTGGAGATAGCCTTCTTAACGAATCTCATTACCCCATAAGGGTTTCATATCTCCAACCTCAAACCAACCAATTGAATATCTATACATCCTCTCTTACAATGCCTCAATGAAGTCATCGCAACACTCGAGTGATAAATATTATTGTATGTAAACGTAACTAACAACAAAACGAATCCCAACAACCACCAAAGTTGATCGTACACACCTCTGCCACTTGTTATCAAGGATCTTAACACAATCATCAAGACTAATCCTTTCTTACATAAACATGATATAATTCTAAATCAATACTCGCTACAATTAGAAGTGAGCCTGAACCAACCAACACACACTCATAATACCCAAACAATCACAGTTATTAACAACATCTCCATCCCACAACATAAATTCCCACGAGCTTAAGTTATAACAAATTTAATCTTTAGAAATTAGATATTCATCGAGGGTATGTCCAAGCATACCACCCCTCCAACAACACTATCAAAATTCTAGATTTAGTAATTGTAGATTACCTCATAAGAACAGTAGAATTGGACTCAATGATCCCCCTATTCAACTACACATAATCGATACATGACCTCGACGACTAGAGAATTATTAAGATTGTCGGACAAACACAAATACGCATGTAGCTCTTCTATAAATTCTCATAAGAAAAGTGGTACATGTAGAACCACTAAAATACTTTAACAACTCCAAGACAACACATTTTAAATAACTAAATCTTCCCAATCTTCCCACTCAACTAAGAAAATATCGCAGGATTTGGTATCCCTGATCCACCACTAAGGCTCCACCCACTAAACTAAAAACACACTAGAGCATAGCTAGTGAATCATACTCACAATACTAACAACCATCATAAACACTCCAACCATTTACCTTATTATAAACCAACACTTTTAAAAATGAAACCTTTCTTAGGTACTTAACAATCAATAGTAGTAAACTTACGATTCAACCCAGGTGTAAGTCCTTTCAAATGCTCAATACCAGATACAATTGATCATTTCTCACCATGCCAATTCATACCTTGAAAAAATACATCACCACGAATATAGACTCACAATGAAAAATCTGAATTGTAATTTCCACCATATAACACAATTTCTTTCTATATCAACACTAGCTTGTACCTTGAAGATTTTTATGAATTCATGGATCTCCGTTTATCATTGATCGCATCTTCATCGATCTTACAATATATTTCGCTAAAATTTCAATCATACTCATTACTAGACTCAAAAACAAAACCAAGCACTTATCATCACACTCAAGGTAATGTCTACACACTCTTTTCGCAGGTCTTTTTCAATAGGTTTTGACCAATTTGATGGACTTGTGACACTATTACCATAGCCACAACAAATCACGCGTCTCTGAACCCAATTATCTACCCCTCTGAAGATACCTATTTAGCCTTGAGAATCAAATAAAAAAATTCTTGCTCTCTCCTCTCTCTAAAAGTTGTACCACATCCTACTATTTTTCTTCATTATAACTTTAACTCTTTAAAATTCGGTTCGAATGGTGTCCCACCATCTCTTAAAATGTTCCATACAACAACTTTACTCACAAAATATTGGAAAACCACAACCTTAGATACTCGCAAGTCGTAATTACTATACAAGAATTTACTTAACCAACCATCTTATTATAGTTACATCCCATTACAATCCATCGCGAACTCATATTACCATTACGCTCAGTCAGCCCTGACTATCACTATGAAGTCAACCTTTTCATTAACATGACACCTAAAACTCAGGTATACTCATCAAATTTAAATGACTAACTCAATCTTGGTACACATTTTCTTACTAAAATCTTCAATTTCCTTCACCCAAGTATACTCAATGGAACTTTCTTTATCCATAAACTTGTTATTCTGGTATTAATCCACTCCCTTATGGATTAAGATAAAATCACCAGTCCTCATACTACCCTTTTTTTTTCTTAACAAACAAGACAGGAGCACCCCAGTTGGAAACACTAGGACTGATGAACCCTTGAAGCTCTTGGATTTGAGCCTTAAGCTCTCTTAATTTTGCTGGAGCCATACGATACGGAGGGATGGAAATGGGGCAAGTGTCAGTTTCCAAGTCAATGCAGAAATCTATATCTCTATATGGAGGCATACCAGGTAAATCCGTAGGAAACACTTCCTTAAAACTCAGATACCACATGAATAGACTCAATAGAGGGAGACTCAACATCAACACTCCGAACATGAACCAAATAAGCCCAACAACCCTGCCCTACTAGTTTTCTAGCCCGAATAGAGGATATGATCTTAGCTAGCTTAAGCTTGTGCACCCCTTCCCACTCTAATTTTTCCCTATCGGGGATTTCTCGAGTTATCGACTTAGTATTATAATTAAGCCCGGTATAATAAAGGGGACAACCAAGTCATGCCTAAGATTATATCAAAGTCAGTCATATCCATCATAACCAAATCAACCCAAGTCTGAAAATCCCTAAACACAACAGAACAAACACGATATACAAGGGTGACTATGATTGACTCTTCAACTGGGGTAGAAACATGGATGGGGGCATCAAGTATATCACAAACCACATCAAATCCCAAGGTAATTGAACTAACACGTATGAATAAATAGAACCCAGATCACACAAAACAATAGCCATCCGGGCACAGATAAAAGTAGCACTAGTGACCACTGCATCACACACCTCAAACTCGATTTTGCCCGGAAAAACATATAACTGAGCCCTGTCGTCTTGACGGGCAACCTCCTCGCCTGGCTGCACTACTCTTCTACCTGCATTACCATTTCCCCGGCTTTCATTGCCTCGCTGCTTTCCTCCACATATGCCCAGGTTCTCCATAATTTAATGCACCTTATAATTTATATTCGATTGCTGAACACTGAATTAGATCGCGGGGGTTAGTTCGGGTACGATTTGGGGTCCATAATTGTGACTAGGGGAAAACATGGGAGACAGGGTTGAGGTTCTGTCTCGCCTTGTCCCGCTCTGGTGAGAGAAATCTCGCACTGGAGGTCTCGCCGTGGCGGGGAAAATCCCACCGCAACAGCCCTGATGGAAACAGAAACCCTGCTAATAATTTCTAGGGTTCCTCTCTTTTCTATATTTCCCTTAGATTCCTCGGCTATAACTGGGAATTTAAGAAAGTCCATTTAGCTAGGACAATCATTTTCTACCCCCAGGTCAACCCAACGAAGTACGCACTTTAGAATCTTTTTACATCGTTTCAATACTACCACACACACATCCCCATGATACACCCAAACTCTCACACGGTTATCAGTTGGTCGCAACGCACGTCCAGATTTCTCATTTACGAACCACATCGTAATTTATCTAGACCCTTTCACCTAATCTCGTGATGACTTTCTTTTCACAACAAGTTTCACGACACTCAAGCAGTTACAACTTGCAGACAAGTCCAAATTCTTTAATTTGTTAGTTCCATAGACGACCATTACTGATCATATATGCCTTATACGGCCCTAAGGCCAGATACCAATTGGAACTTTCTCAGTTCCAATTAACTTGCTTATGTCCCTTCAGCCAAGACTACGACGTCTAGTTCACTCCATTGAGATACCAATTGAAATTGGGAGATACCAATTGGACTCAACTCATACCACAAGAGACAATAGTAGCTAGCGAGCCCCATAAAATTGCTAATTTCAATCATAGAACTTGGTCGAACCCAATTCTTAACCGCCTCAATCTTTAATTGATGGTAGCCAGACCTTAAATCAATCTTAGAGAAAACCTATGCACCTTGCAATTGGTCAAAAATGTCATCTATCCGAGACAATGGATACTTGTTCTAAATGGTGACCCTATTCAACTGTCGGTAGTCTATACACATCCTCTCTTGCTAGTGATGGTGTTATCGTTGTTGTTGCTCTAGTTCGGACCATAGAATGAAATAGGAAAGATACCAATTTGTATCACTGTAACGACCCTAAAAACGAACTAGTGAAACTAGAGCCTCACATGTGAGTTTGGAGTCGAGAACTTAATGAAATGGTTATAATTGAATTTGACCCAAAAAGTTCTTAAAATGTGCTTCGGAAGTTACCGTAAACTTGTTTAGCTGCATATAAAAA
>JAJOOO010030407.1:0-11852 GCA_029582685.1 Solanum piurae
TTCATCATCTTCAGGTAATTCCTCATCAAAATTACCAAACCTTCTTTGTAATTGTTCATGATAAGGATCTAATCCACTATTACTATCAATATTAAAAAAAACAGTTTCATTAACATGCGTATAATCATTCGTATTTATTCTAAATTGAGAAGGTTTGTTAGTTTTAGATTTAGAAGTACTACCGATTTTTTTATTTTTCTTGGATTTTGAGGTAGATAAATTAGTGAACGAATTAACTATGGTTGTTTTATCCTTTTCAATAATGTTTTTACCGAAATCCATATTCAAATATAAAAAGTGAGTAAATTATATATAATACGAAAATATAATGCAAAATTTTAAACAAATAAATAACTAAATAAGTAGAGACTAGAGACTAATTACTCACAAATAAACAATTAAATGCAAACAAATAAATAACTAAATGAAAAATGAATTGGAACGAATGTACCAAACGTCTACTTAAAAAAGTAGACGTGTATGCCGAAAATTGAAAGTTGAATTTTGAAGCTCCAATTTCCAAAGACCAAATTCATAATTTTAATGTTAATCAGAGATTAGAGAGTGCGACTTTTGAGAATTGTTGAGAGAGTAGAAGATAATATTTTTGTGAGTGAAAAGAATGAAGGATTTGGGGTATTTATAGTTTTGAGAAGGTTGGGGTGTTAAAAATGTTTGGGGGGGTAGGGGGTGTTTTGGGGAGTTGTGGGGGTGAAAGAGCCATTGTGGGGGTGAAAGAGCCGTTGTGGGGCCCAAAAGACATTGGCCAACGGCTCCTACAACAGCTAATTGCAATTTTTTTTTAAAAATCCCGGACCGGGACTAACCGGTAAATCCCAGTTTCCGTCATGTTACCCCTCCCGGACCCGCTACTAACCGGACCTAGCCGGAACCGAGACGGAACCGGTAACGGATCGGGACGGACCGGAATCAGCACTTCCCGGTTCCGTTGCCAGACTTACTCGTGGCTAGACATCTCTCGGGTGCTTCAAGTGATTGGTGAGTCCTCATCTTCCGGATACCGAGCCACTTTATAACTTTATGTCATTTCCATTTCAGGCTTTGTAAGTGGTATATGGGTTACATCCCAATCACTTTCCTTATGTTGTATTAGATGACTTATTGAGACTTACGTTAGACTTCTACTTTGTCAAACTCTTTTGATGTATGAAATGTTTTCTTTTAAAGTCTTTATTTCTATTATCTTGTATGATGTATGCTAAGTGACTTGTGTGGGGCCTCTCAGGGTTCTATACACCATGTTACACCTAGGGTATACTTTGGGTCATGACAGTGTTTGGCTTTGAGGTAGGCTATGACTTACTATTCTAAGACTTTGTTTGTTGATTGTTCTAGCATGATAATTTGCTCAGTGTTGGGCTAGTATTTAGCATGATTCCTTATTGTTATCGTTATTGAATTGATTTCTCCTTATATTGTATGTTTCGTGTGAAGTTGTGTTGATATTGATAAGTGCGGTGTTATGTTTGTTCTTGTGAGTTGTGAAATAGTTAGAATGACCTTACTTTTGAGGTTGTTGACCTTAGCCTAGGATTGACTAGTATTTGCCTTAAATGTTGACTTTTTTTGTCCTGTGGGGCTTGGTTTGGGGATGAAATTGGGTTAGCTATGACCCTCTAGGCTAGGTTGTCACCTTCATGTAGCATATTAGTATGTGTGGATGGCTTGTTGTTGGAAGATGACTATCTAGTCTCGTTTAGGTCCCTACTCGTTTTAGTGATAGAACTGACTTGAGGTGATATTTTGAGAAGGACTAGCAATTATGATGTAAGATTCAGGGGTGTGCTAGGGTCCATTAAGGCTTTCTGATGTGAGTTTTTGGGAAGGATTAATCTTTACGAAGTAAGATTCTAGGGTATGCTAGGGTCCAATAAGACTTTCCGATATAAGATTTCGGGAAGGACTAACCATTCCGATGTAAGATTCTAAGGTGTGCTAGGGTCCGATAAGGCTTTTTGATGTAGGTTCCGAAAGATGTTAGGTTACATGGTGTTATCCTGATGTCAAATTTTGGGAAGACATTTGTACTTATTAGCGAGTTGTGCCTTGTAGTAACGCTATTATGTGTACTGTCGAGCTTATGGGGTTCGGTCGAGTTATTGACTATATGATTATTGATATTATGCATTTGTTTGTGCCTTCTGGGCATATAGGGGTCCAAACAGGATTTAGATTACTTTATTGCTTTTTTCGTTTGCCACATTATTTTACTATAATTCATGTTTAGGTATGCCTTTACTATTGGCTTATTACCGTGTCATTTACTCACTTATTATTATGTTATTGATATTAAGACTGGTCGCGAGACTAGGTTACTCTGGTACCGTTCTGGTCCATTTCGATTTGTTCTGGTCTGATAGTATTCAATACGAAATGGGATATGTTGAACTAGTACTCGAAACGGAAAAATACCATAATTTGGTACCGATACATGTTCGTACCGATTCATCCCAATTCCAGTTTTAAGTAATTATTAATTTTCTTAACAGTTAAACTCATTTGAACTCAATGAAATAGTTTACGCTATAACTTTTAACAAAGACTCTAGCATTGGTATTAAAAGAAAATAATTTCGTTACATCTAATAAAAGAAAATGCTTTCATAAATCTACCAAAATTAGTCAACAAAGGTATTTTTGATACCAAAAGCTAATAGAGGGTAAAATTGAGTTATCTTCCTAATTCAAGGGCAATTTTGGTTCTTTTTTTACTATGTTGGACTTCCATGTCAGTGATCTAAATGACTTCTGTGGACATTTTTTTAAAATTTAGAGGCATTTATGGTCCAAAACAGAGACAACGAGAGAATTTTTTTATATAAAAACAAATGAAGGATAAATGTGAGTTATTTGAACAATTCAAGGGTAAATTTGGAACTTTCCGTTTAAAGATTAAAGAGTCGTGTTTTACCTCTTTTTCCGACACCAGTACCGTTTAGAGGCTCCAATCAGAAACCATGATTTCTCCTTCAAAAATGATGAAAAACCTTAAGACATAGCACAATTTCTTCTAGGAATCAAATCCAACCCCTAAAGTTCAGAATTTTCGACGTACCAAATCCTTTATCTTTGGTTGCTAATAACATCATACCTTTCTGTTTTCTTCATTCCAACAGATTGTGAGCTCATTTCATTCTGTATAACCAAAAAAAAAAAAAAACTTAAAGAGACTACTGACAACGCATAGTCAGGGGCGGATCTACATGGAGTTCCAGATCAAAATATTACATAGTGTATATAGGATCAAATCTGTATTTTATGTCAATATATTTAATATTGAACCCACTCAACACAAGGGGCTTGGTTTAGTGGCTGTGGGGTTCATCAGAAACTAGTAGGCGCGCAGATTTGAATCTGGCTAGCAACATTTCTCAATGTTTTAGTTTGAAATCTGGTACAACTTATTTGTCAGCACTATTTAGCATGTTTTTTTTTTTAACCACCTCAATGGAAGTCCTAGCTCCACCACCACACATAGCAACCAAGACATTTGAATAGAAATAGCCATCTACTCCTTAGAAAAACCAAGATTATTTAGCGCTGCACTAATATCTTCCTTGCTGCAACTTCCACATTCAACAATGTTAGAATTCATGGCTGGCAAAACAGGCTCAAGAGGGTAGTTCCTGTTTGAATGAACTTTAGAAGCATCACTGCAAACTCCATTTAACACCACAGTTTTATGTACTCCTCCAACCAATAATTCATAATCCGTGTCTCCATTTTCTCCGGCAAAAACCACAAGATTTGACAAGTTTATGCCCCATCGAATGAACATGTACCTGAACATAAGGTCTAATGATTAATATAGATTTTACAAATGCCGGCGGCTATTGTCTCTTTAATATTGCTAATACATACATTAAAAGCCCTAATACCATGGATTTCCATGTATTAGTAACACACACCTCAACACACATGCATATATTGAATTTTTTTACCAAATAAGATACTACTAATACACAGAGTTAATCACATGCATTATTTTTACTAATACACTCTACCAAATGACCCTTAAAAGAAACAAGGGAGGACAAATTTGCAAATGAATGAAAGTTGATGACAGCATGAAAAAAGATGCATATGATTCATCAAAAATGGTAGAACTTTTTAACCATGTATTTCCCCCTAAAATACAGTTGGAACTGGTTGCTGTTCCCCTTGTATGTAAAGAAAAATTAAGTCATTTCTTTAGTTAACAAAAAAAGAAAAAAGGTGGTAGCAGAGTCAATATCCTTAGAAAAATATTGCCTACCTCAACTAACCTTATAGTCATAATTAAGACTTGGGTTGACAATTTGATGTAAGGAATGTGAAAATTTTAATTTGTTAGAAAGAAAAGAGGCAGGAAATGACCTGAGTGCTTGTGATCTTGAAGCAAGAACAGGGATGACATTCAACCTGGTACCGCTTTGGCAATATATTGCATGGCATCTTAACGCCTGAATTCTCAGTAATCTCCTAACTTCCTTCACAGGAGGAACCTAGACAAAAGAGCATTAGATTATTACTTAACAATTAGATGTAGTAATGTCACACTGAGGAGGTCAACTTACTAATGATTGATCATTTATTCTGAAAGAAAAGCAGTGTGCAGATGCTGAGTCAATCTCCTTTATAGCTATCTCAGCTTTGTTTTTAACTTTGTCGTTTAGAGAATCTGCCCAACGAATAATAGTTTTCCTCAGATCTTCTCCACCCCAACGATAATCAATGTGAGTTTGATAATCTGAATCTACAGTAAAAGAAGTCCCTGAACATTTCTCCTCAGAACTTAAACATGGATAATAAACCTCCCCACCACTATTGCAGATATAAGCATCAAAGTCGTGTGGTTTAAACTTGGACAACTCCAAAAATGACTGCACCTCACTAATGGTCAAGGCCGTTGACAAGATAAAGCCAATGGATGATGCATTCTTATCCTTCTTGACAGTCTCAATAATTGTTTTGGTAACATCAGCTAAACCAGCTGGGGTATCACAATCCGCCGCAATTACAATTAGCTTCCTTCTCCTTGACAGTTGAAACTTACTTTGCTCTGCTTTCTCCATGGACTTACTTACTGGAAGTGTTGAGACCATATTATCCAATTGACTCTTCTTTTTTGTGGCATTTTCCACAAAATCTAGGGCAGTCACTGAAGTACCACTCTTTTCATTTTTATCCCCGTCCAATGAGAGTTTCAAGCTTAAAGACAGATCTTTAATATCTCTCAAGGAATCTTCAGGTGAATCTGGTTCTGAATCGGAGCATTCATCCTCATTTCGTTTCCATTTTGGCTGCCTTTGTTTGCAAGACATCACTCGCGATAAATACGTCTTGCAGTGCTCTGGCCAAGAGAAGAGGTGTATATTTCGCAATCCGCTGTCCCTACATCTTGCCCAAAGCTGCTTATCAGCTACTAGCTTCAAAAGTGCATCAGCAACAGAATGTTGATCATGGGGGTCAACTAGCAAACCATTGTCAAGCACCTGAAACAAAGTAAATAGTCAGTCCTCAAAAACCAACATAACATGTCTATATTCAAATCCAGTAGACAAAAACAAAACCCTGAAACAATAAGTAGGCTCCATCAGAGGACAAACCCGGTTAATGTCAACTGGACCACCATTTTTTGTGGCAACCATGGGAAGACCATGAGCTGCTGCCTGTTTGAATAGGAGACATCAGTTTGCAAATAGACTTGGCATACATACCATAAATCTGAAATTACGAAAAGAGGAAATCAGAAAAGCACCTCAATCAGAGTGAGTCCAAATGGTTCAATGAAAGCTGGATTGATGAAAACCCCCTGCGTTACAAGTGAATTTAACAAAGAGATGAGATGCTTAATTACGAGATGTCAACGCTCTTTTTGGCCTTTTCAGCTGCTATAACTAAGTGAAAATACATTGCTGTCGATATGAAATTGAAAGGCTTTCACAGTCTGTCACCTTTCACTCTGTCATTATTCATTTTGTGTCTGTTTTCTATGCGTAGCGCATAGTATAATAGTAACCTTAAGAATTACAGTCTATCATGAATTAGACAGGTTTCGAAATCAATTCTCAGGTCACTGGAATTGAAGCATAAATCTTAACACAATCCCTCATGAATACTGAGGCAGTAGACATTTCCAACTACCGCAACTACTTTCCCTTCTGCTCCACAATCCAAAACTTCCATCTAAATACTAGGATAAGGAAAATGCAAGAATATTATGTTTCTTTTATTCTGTAATCTTTGGATCATGATAAAGGTTTAACACTAACCATGGATATGTTGTATCATCACGCGATTCACTATAAATGAGTGGTCTATATTAAGAAATAGCAATTAAGTGATTCATGTGTCTTCAATCTGGCAGTTACTCGGGGTAATCACTGTACAATCAGAAATAAGAGAATGGAGGTTCTGTAGGCAAAAGAGATTATGTGGGAACAAGCTACACAAATAGTTTACACCAGGAAATGTCACAGATATTTATGTTATTTGCTGCTCTACCTTTGACTTTGCAGCCAGACGATATATCTCAGGAACATCAGATTGCTTGTGATGCTTAGGATATGCAACTTGACCATATAAATCATACTTGTCAATCAGTTTAATTATTGAAACAAGGACAGATGAGTTTGTACTGGACATTTCATCAATTACATCACGATTTCCCATCACTAATGTCTGCAATGAAACATAATAGAAGAATATTAGAAAGAGAACAATTAACTGCATAATAGGCTGAATATTGATGAGTGGAGGGGGAATTTGTAAAATTACAAGGTTTGCGAGCTCTCTCAATTGTCGGCACTCTCCAAATGCCTTGACTAATGTGATTAAGTTTTTCTTTGGGTCAGGCCTTGCAAGAGCAAGTATCATAGGCTTGTGTGGATTGGTAAAGAAGCGCATGATCTGTCAAAGAATTACAGTTTTGAGTTAGGACCAACATCAAATCTGCACAATTTTAAACAAGATGGTTGAAGCAAAAAAGAAACAAGAGCCACATAAATCTTCAATTTAGGAGACGAAGGATTCAAGGAAGATAATGATTGAAACCTCCAACCAAATGGGTGGATCTGCACTCCCAACATTATGTTCATTTCCTTCGACTTCTCCATCCATGTCACCTTCGAGTGGAATAATATGATGAAATTCCATTCCTGGAGGAATCACCTGCCAATGTAAAATAACAAAGTTAGTATAATATATACACACGAAGAGGGAAAGAAAAGAACAAGAAAAAGATGCAAGGATGATGCAAGAACAACACATTCAAGAAGTCCTCAACAAAGAGTATACGAAAAGAAAGAGAGGATATTCCTAACACAGTGAATACAGAACTAGTCTAAATAGAAAGATTAAGTGTCTCACCATTGCGCGAGGCATAAATCTGCCGTAGCAACTCACAGTGCGTTTCGTTCTTGCCCTGAGTTTGCGTTCTAACTTTGGATCAAATCCATCATAGAGATTCCATTGTTCTTCTATCTCCTGCCGTGTACTAGTAATTATCATCTCAGATACATCAAGAGACAACTCTTCAGCCTCTATGCGCCGCATTATTTTGTAAGTTGCATTTATCTCCTCTTTTGGTTGTCGTCCTTGCTTTAGTAGTTGTTCCAGCTTGTCTCGTCCAAGTGAATGGCCAGTCAAAACCATCGGTACATTTAAAGCCCCTGACAGAAGAGCAGAAGATTCACCGGCATCTGCATAGTGTCCATGGATAGCAACAGGCCAGAGTGGCTGCCCACTACCAGTTTGCTCTCCTAGAACCTTCGACATCTGGACGATGTGACTAAGGGCACCATCAATAAATTCAGGAATATGAGGCCAAAGTAACTCTTTCGGGATATATTTATCTTTTGGACCAAATGGTATGCGGATGATGTAGGCACCACCACTTTCCCCTACTTCAGGCATGGCATCTAAAGAGTCTGTTAGGTTTATCATTTCTGTTGGTTCACCATAGGTCCAATCTACATCAGGTGCTGACACTTGTCTTGTCAACAGATCAACACGATAAACTCCAGGCATCATGCCTAAAGCTCTGGCTAATTCCACAACATACTTGACCTGTGTTGAAAGAAAGATTCAAACCGACCACAAGAAACACAAACACAACAGACACAGAGCATCAAAGAATTCGGACAGCTAGCGGATTAATGTAATGCGTGTATGAGTAACTGTGCCCACGAAGTGTTATACAAAGAAAACATACTTGGCCACCAGTGTCAGAATCCCGACCAAGCTCCATGTTTTCTCCCCTTATCAAGCCATGAAGACTGCAAGCAAGGTTTCTGTTAGACAGACTGATATATGTATTAAGTATGAAATATATTTAACCACAAGATCTCAGGAACTGAGAAGAACAGTGCCTGATTAACACAATGTAAAGTTTCTTTTCCATGTATTGATTAGACCAATTTGCCATCGCATCCACAGAGCTGACCCTGGACATTCTTCCTCGGACACTATCACCATGAGTTGAGAGGTCACCAACAATGTCTATCTTTTCTCCATCTGATAAGTCTGACATGTCAACAGTTGCTTCTCTCCGTGCCCTTTCACGCTCACGATGCCTTTTCGCCACACGCTGAGCTTCTTCCCCTTCAAGCTGAAAGTATCATAGCAAGGGCACACATTACTTTATGATTGAAGCAATTAACAATGTTAGACTGAGCATGTCTCAGTAACCAAGGACATTGAGAATAACTAGAGCAAGTGGCAGCAACTGAGGGCTATCACCATCCAGTGTAATCCGAAATTTGGAAACTGTCATAGCAGCTGGGCGCCTTTTAGTGACTTAAGATTATGAATGTACGAATTTGTAACTCTTTATGGAGGGAAGCCATTGGACAAAAACAGGCTACTATTTTTTCCTCCTGAATTGAACTTGAATGAACTTCATACACAGACGGAATAAAGATGTCATACAATTGGCATGATTAATATTAATGGTATTGCTATGGCTTTAATAGATAGTGTCATATTCATCATAAAGGTTACAGGTGAAGTTTGTACAAAATAGAATCGGTGAAGTCCCCAATAAACATTACACAAAATCACTTTTACATTAACGTGAGAATAACCATCATTGACTTTCAGTTATAAACTCATTGAAAGGTGATGCAATTATGTGAAGTCAAATAACTATTAAAACGAACTAATGAAATCAAACTTTTTGAAAAAAAAAAAAACACATCAACCCTAAGTACAAGCCAGGGATATATATCCACAAGAACCTGTTTCTTCTTGCGAGTCAAATTCCAAATCCTCCAGCACATATTTTCCAATCTTGTATTCCTCTCCTGTGAATCCCGAATTGACGAAGCCTGTGACATATTTCAAGAAACCTGCTTAATACTCATGTCAATGCATATCCAATACAGTTAGACCATACAATAACAAAGAAAAAAGAATCTAACAGATTAACATCTTTCTCAGTTGATAAGTACAAAGAGAATAAATATTTAAGGCGTATGATAAATAATTACAGTTACATATCGAAGCAACAAACCATTATTCTCAATGAAACATCTGTCAGAATTAACATACTCCAATGTGATCAAATGCCTTTGAAGAATAAAATTATTACCTTCTTGATTAAGTTAAAAAAAAACTTATTTTAGACCAAAATGAAAAGGTAAAAGCACTAAATAATATGGACCGGAGGGAGTATCTGTTTCAACTTGCATATCTTGTTTTACTTTTACGTAAATATAAATACACTTCCATTAATTTGCTGAATAGGGCCTTTATAAAGACCAGTTAAAGATAACCTTTTGATCTACTTTAAGGCTAAAATTCTAAAAGTGGATATCCGGCGAGTACACAACCTTCTAAAGGGAGAGCAAAAGGAAGTCTTGTTGTAAACTTTCAACCACCAATTTTTATCACTATTTTCCCATGTTTTATCCTTTTGAGTTAGACACATTTCAAGAGGAAACATTGAAACCAAACTTCAAGACAATGAAACTACACTAAATTGACAAAGGAAAAAGGGACAATACCTATCAAAACAAAAAGGATGGAAAGGTTCGTAAAAGGGATAGAACCATATCTGTCTGTGAGAAGATGTTTGTAGAATTGGAAATGCGATGAGGTGGAAAGGTTCCTGCAAAAACACTATCACTGCAACCAATTCGTGTTGCCTGATAAGTTATTATAGTAAAGATCATCCTTAAATTGTTTACTGCTGAAGTTAACTTTATGGGGAAATCAATGGTCGATGTCCTGTTTGATTGATTGCATTTGACCTTCAATTAAACAAAATGCAAGATTTTGGTTCCTCAAGCTAACGTAAATTAGCATAATATTTTCTATGAATGGGAAAAAGTGATAGGTGAGGAGCACAAAGTCCTTGACGTGGACCTTGTGATTGGTTAGGCGGAGATGGTCATTGTGCATACAGAGCAGATCATCCTGAACTAGGGATGTGGGGTTGATTCTCTAGAACGAACAAGAAGTGGACATGGCATTGGGTGAGTCAATCCCAACCAGCTTATATGACAAGGTAGAGCATAGAGCGGTAGAACTTCTTGCGGCTGGTGAGAAAGGAATAACCCATTGCCCTCTAGATAATAGGTGGTCTCTTTATTTCTGCTTACATTTTGACACTGAAATCTCTGTCATCTTTGGAGTTGGGAAGAATTAGCATCTATTGTTTTGCTTTACTGTAAGTGGGCGACGGGAGTCATTGATATTTGAGTTGGTATGAGTGTCCTGGTTCATTTGTGAAAATTAGTAGTAGTTTTATTTGTTGAAGTGATTTCCTTATTTGTTTTTGTGTTTGGCTTGAATCTTGATGGAGGCAAAATCACAAGCCTGTGTAATTGGACACTATTTTGATCTTTTGCTTAATTTTTCATTAAGATTAATACTCAACTTATCCAACTCAAACTTTACCAAGTGTAAGTCCAAAACTTATCTTTTTCATTTTTATGCTTGAGATGATGACTTGATTTGTTTTTGTTAGTTGAGGGTCCAAAATGTATGTTTGCTTTATTTGAAGAACAAATGTATTAAACTAATTACAAAGGGACCAAAAATAAAGCTGGAAGACTAAAATCACCCCTTTTTGCCAATTTGTGATCCCCGGAAATTGTTGATTACAAAACAAAATTAATAAAGGAGGACTTACGCGAACCCAAGAGCGATGAAGATCGGTTTCATCGAAGCCTGTGATGACTTCCTCAACGAAATAACGAGCTGGACTGAAGCGACCTCTTTCCCTTAACAAGAGAGAGGATTTAGGATCGTTGATCGGGGGACCGACGTCCAGGATGGCTTCAAGGTAACTGTTTATCCATTCGTTTCCCGCCATTTACAGAGAAGAAGAAAGACAAATCTAAATGTGAAATGTTTAGCAGTTGAGTGCCATGTCAGTATGTGTTACTACTCTCTATGGCGAAATGGAGGAGAAGCCTATGCTTTGTGTGTTTTTGCATTGTAACGCATTGTGTGTTTGTGTGCGAGTGAGTGAGAGAAAGAAAGAGACGGTTAGAGCACTGATCCCGGTGGTTACTGCAAAATAAATGGCAACAGAGGAGGTACGTACATCTTGACCGAGTAACATTATTATTAATACCTGCTATACTGCCACAAAATTTTGGCCCATATTTGGCCAGAAATATGTAAAAATAAAACTATACTCTAATAACTATTCTTTTCAAAAAAATAATATTACTGAATTTTAGGATACATTTGTTATTGGGAAACTTACATAAATATACTATAAATAAAAAATATTTACCATTTATAGCAATAACATTTTTTTTTCACTTGATCACTTTTAATACATGTATAATACACTTTTAATTCATATTACAAAAAACAATTTATTATTCACATATAATA
>JAJOOO010030408.1:0-13696 GCA_029582685.1 Solanum piurae
ATATAGTTTATAGGTACAATTTTTAGAAATGAGAGTATGGGACTCTTGAATTTTTTGGGTTTAACACCACATTTTAGCACGTTTTATTAAAAAAAAAACTATAAAAAACATGAAAATCGGAACTGGAACTTAAAAAAAAAAAAAAAAAAAAAACTGAAAGTAAAAAACTAAGAAATAAAACGCTAACCCAAGGATTCAATCCTTGGACGTCAGGCTTAATTTTGAAGGGAGCTGCCACTGGGCTATCTCATTCACCTTGTCATTGAGGAGGTTCAAAATATATATATCCACATAAATCCAGAAAATTCACCTTATATATACAATGTAATTTTTTATCGAGGGGGTTCGAGTGAACCCCTGGACAGCACGTGGGTCCGCCCCTTGAAAGAGAGGCATATATACATCAAGGGTTTTCAAATCCAACTAGGATTAGTGGTTATATTCTATGACTATAAATGAAACATATGGACAATTTTACTAGGGTTATTTAGTTTTTATCTGTTAAGGGTGCGAGTTAGCGATAATCTTTTCAATTAACCACAAGACAAAAAAAATAAAATAACATTGTTAGAGTTTACTTTATTGATTTTGGTAGTCATTAATTTTACACGAACAATAGAGATTCTCACAAGTACTAAGATTTAATTTAAGATTTATACTGAAGAAGAAGAGTCAACAAGATTGTATGAAGTTTTAACAAGTATTTGGAAGGTAGAAGCGAAGATTTCAATTTATGGAACTTTATGTAATGTTGTCCTTAATATACTTTTTTCGTGTATCTAAAGTATTGGAACATTATCTCTTAAGTTATTCAAACTATGTAGATCCTGAATTCTCCCAATAGGATACGTAAACAACTTATTCAAAGTCCGATCCCTATCTTCTAAAGATTTTAATTTATTTATTTACAAGAATGAAGCATCAAAATCATCTATAAATAATAGTAATAAAGTTCTTTTTTTTAAAAAAAAATGGAACATGGCATGCCGCTGCCCTATTTTGAATAACTCCCACTATAGCATATATTAAAAAAATTAATTTTTTATTACTTACATGATTAAATTCTATATAGTTTAATTAAATTAATATATTGTCCACGTTGCCATAACGTGGAAACAAACTGGCATATTTAAACTATTATAATACTTTTGTGGTTTCATCATCTTTATATTAAGTCTCATACATCCATAACACAATTTTACACAAAACAATTAAGTAAATATGAGATACATTAATGTTGTCTTGATCAATCTCATTATTTTCCAATGTGTTACGTTATTACATGCTCAAGATTTTGATTTCTTCTACTTTGCTCAACAGGTATGTAATTTAAAAGTAGTTGAAACTTTAATCAGGGGCGGAGCTAGTTATAAGGGTCAGGGGTATAGTTTAAATTACATTTTATATATATATATATAGTAGATGTTGAATGTCCTTCAATATTTATTTTTTTGAGTGTTTACTTCTTCATACTTTGAATTCAGTAAATGAAAATTTTGATGCTGCGTCTAACGTAGGAGTTTTTAATTTTCATGCGAAGTCTTTTTAACTTCATTATGTATTTCACCTTGTGAGTTAACTTTTGAAATTGAATTAGATTCAAAAATTCATTTAATTAAAAAATTGAAGATCATTTTTAGACAAATATTTTTCAGTAAAATGACTCCTATTTTACCAAACACATTAGTTTATATTCGTCTTCATCATAATCCATTCTTGATTAATTCAAAAAATTGAAAGGTGTATTCATTATGTACTTTTTCTTAGCTGGTGTGTTGATGATCATAAGTCCTATTCATTTCTTTTTTTTTTCTTTTGAAATTTAACAATCATATTCTTATATTTTTTTACTGTTCCGTACTAAATAGTGGAATCCAGCATCATGTGACAGCAAGATAAAATGTTGTTACCCTACAAATGGTAAACCAGCAGAAGATTTTGGTATTCATGGACTATGGCCAAATTACTTCAATGGATCATATCCAAAAAGTTGTAATAAGAATGTTCGTTATGATGAAACACAAGTAAGTTTAAGAATTTACATGATACTTTTCGTTTTTCGAAATTTGAATTAAAAATACATTATTTTTAATTATATTGACCTGAGACGAATTACAACTTATAATACAGATCTCGGACCTGATAAGTAGTATGCAAAAGAATTGGCCAACATTATCTTGTCCATCAAATAATGGAACTAGGTTTTGGTCTCATGAATGGAAGAAACATGGTACATGTTCCCTTTCAATGTTGGACATACATTCTTATTTCCAAGCAGCTCTTGCTCTCAAGGAAAAGGTCAATCTACTCCAAATTCTCAAAAATGCAGGTAATATATATATTAGACATTCTTAATAAAATTGAGTTTATATTGTGTTCAGCGTGTTACCGCCTCATCTAAAAGTTTAACTTGTTAGATAGAGCATATTATATTGACTTAATTATAATCTCAACACATCCCTCACGTGCGGGACTGATTCTTATTTTCATGGGCCAAACACGTTTATATATATATATATATACTTTGATGGTATCAAGAATGAAGAAGCAGTGGTTCAGTGAATAGAACTAAGGGGCAGTGGGGTAAATAGTTTAAGTTATGGGTCCAATCAGGATAAATATATTGGGTTGGGTCAAATTTTGATAAATACTTTGCCTAATGGGTCTAATTTGTATAGTTTTCCCAAAAATAATTGACAATGGGTGATGGTGAGATCAAAATAGTAGGACCTTTGTTTGCTCTGGCCTCTGATAACATGTAAGATATGCTTAATTAAATGAGTAAATTTTAGGTTTAGCAAACATAAAAATCATATTTATATGATATAGCTATCGTTTGTATAATTGCGCTCCATAACAAACTTTATTTCGGTATAAATATACATAAAAAAATGTATTTGAATCTCTACTTATATATTTCGGTATACAAATGCATTTGTATATTTCGATCTATTTGTATATTTCGGTATACAAATGGGATGACAAAAGATATGGAAGGTTTGCTGTGAATTACAAATAAAAGAAACTATGGCTATACCATTTAATTTGAGTTAATAGTTTGCTATTTTATACAATTTTCCCTAATTAAATTCCCAAAGCTAGATTACGAGGGAAGAAATGCCCAAATTCATATAAAAAGACCACCAATCCGTTTCTCAACCAATTAATAAGGGATTCTAATCGACTCTAACACCCAACACACTCAAACCGCCAACTAGAGCGTGGACAATGTAACACGAGGATCCAAATTTTGAATGTGCCTTTAATAAGATCAAATTCAATATTTTCAGGTATCCAACCAAATGGAGGATTTTACAACTTGGAAGCAATCAAGAAAGCAATAGAAAAAGGCATTGAACATACTATTGGTGTAGAATGCAATATTGATTTAAATGGGAATAGTCAACTTTATGAAGTTTATGTTTGTGTTGATAAATCTGGTTCAAACATCATTGACTGTCCAATTATTCCAGAAACTAAGAGATGTAATGAAATTGTTGAATTTGCTGTTTTTGGATCAAGAAATATACTTGATGGGGGACATGCTTATTCTCTTTAAAGAAACTCTTTATGACAAGAAAATCATTGTTTGTAATCCATTTAATGAATTTTATCATAAGATTAAGGGAATTTCTTGCATTTGATTTCATATTTATAGGGATTTTTACAAGTTGTAAGTTCAATAAAACTTCTGTTATTTATTTTTTTGACTTTTCACTCAATGTTCCATACTTGTTTTGAGATCTAATTAATTCAGATTATGTGAAATTGAATAAAAATGTCATCCGTTTATAGTTTGATCCAAAAATATTTAAGATAGTCTTAGGTCAAAAATATTTTGTTTCTTATATTTTTAAAGACATTCTTCTCCTAATAATAATAGTATTTTTTAAACTCAACTAATAATAGTTTTGAGTCAAAAATATTACTTATATTATGACACAACACTAAAAAGTACTATTAAGAGTATGTTTGGTGTGAGGAATACAGTATAATAATCGCGTAATAAAATACAAAATTATTTTATCTTGCGTTTGATTGGAAGTATTAGAAAGCCCTAAGATTATTTATCTACCATTTTTACCATAGTAATGAAATATGTTATCTCATCATATAGTACTGAAATATGTTATCTCATCATACACATGATGAGATAACTTATGACCCAGGTCCCAGAATATTTAATCCTAGAATAACTTGTTCTAAACCAAACAACCCCTTAGTTTTGGCATAGCAGAAGCACAATTTTAAGTCAACAGATGCACTATTTATCAAAATATAACCAAAAAGGACAAAGTTATCTCAAATAATAGTTTCATTCACCTGAGCTACTTTTCACTTTCAAGCTTACAATGGCTTTCTTTAGAGGATATTACAATTATTACTCTGTAATTTGGATACAGTACAATCATATTCAATTATACAGCAAGAAGATTTATTAAATAGTTCACTTTATGACTGCAAGCTATACATTAACCTTACTTTTGTTAGCCAAAACGGCATAGACTTTGACGAGCTCTTCCTTCACCATGAAAAGTACGGAGGCTGCAAAGACGCTCTGCACTATCTTTGTGCGCATTCCCTGATAGAAGCATCTGAATCCTTCATGATGAATCATCTTAATAATAGCATCGACTGTACCTGAATATCGTAATGAGACATTTCCACTAATCTCCTGCTTTGCTTGAAGCCTTGACTTCACAACCAACAATGGATATGTGCAGACAGTTGCTCCAAGTTTAGCAAAGGCTCCGATTACAAAAACCTCCAAAGCAGTTATATTCTGCTGGTCTTTATTCTTTGCAGCACGTTTAGCCCTTAACTGCTTCGACAAACTCTCAATAATCATGAACTGAATCGAGGGATTAGACACCATGATCAATGCTGGGATGACTCCTTTCCAAAATCCTGTAATTCCTGATTCATTATAAACCTCCCGTGCTGCTTGCAATGTCCCGTAAGGATGAGGTTTCAATGAATCAAGCTCAGCGAGTTGTACTTCCAAGGAAGAAGCTGTCAAGACACTTTGAGAAGCTTCTTTTAATAGGGTTTCCCTTTTGGCCTCCACGATTTTCCTTTCTGCTTGTGTATGAGTCTGCATACGAGTAACTAGAACCCATATAGGGTTTGTCAACAATACATTTACTGAACCTGCAAGAGCTGCCACAACGAGCCAAGAAAGCATCCCAACAGAACCATCCCCTCGGCCTCTTTTCTTATTTGCAGCTGCTATAGCCTCAGCCCTGTTCTTAAAAACCTGGTAAAAATAGTAGTAGACACCCTGTGACACGGCAGTTCCAAGCAGAGAAGGCTTCAGGCCACTGTAAAGCCCTGGCAAGCCTTCGCTTCTAACAACCTGTAAGATTTGAAACAGGGCACTGCCACGAGAATCACGGCCCTCTCTCGAGACCCTCTCAGTCTGCTGCCGTGTATTGACAGTTTGGAGGGGGTAAGTAATTATTTGGGCAATTATTCCCCCACCAGCTCCAGCCAGCCCATTAGCCAAGGCACTTGACATTTTTCAGTCTTTACTGTTCAGCGTAAAGACAATAGTTGTGCCAGAAACACAAACTTCCTATGTAATCTCAACAATGGTTAGTAACAAGTCCTACACAACATTGATAATGCACTATTGGATTCAAGAATGCATACATTCCAAACGAACAGCTTGTTTGGATGATTGTTAACATACTTGTTACTATATCATATTGTTATTTCAAACGCAATATTTGTTTTGATTGTTATATAAATTTTGTACTATCATAAACGTTAAGTCCATTGTTATCCAACAACAAAATTGGTGTAATCTTATGTTTAACTTATAATTTTTCTCACTTTTCTTTTGTTAATTATTTAACTATCATATTTAATTATTCAACCTAGATTTCTTACAACAACTCTAACTATATCCGAAGGTTGTATTTTTTTTTTTTGATAACTGAGAAATCCATGTGTGACCCGCCCTTTGGACTAATCACAACCTTCTAAACTCAATGGATAATGGGCCCGCCACTCTACCCTTCTCCACTTAAGTACCGGATTTCACTTTGCGTGGTGTGGGGCTTGAACTTGAGACCTAAGCCACAAATCCTCCACCTTTTGCCACTCGAGCTAGGCCTTGGGGCCATCCGAAGGTTGTATTCATCAACAACACAATACAATCATGGGCGAATGTATGGACGTATTTATAGTCTAGTTTAGGCCAACCTAGGTATTTTATGTACATACTTTTAATGTATTTGAGCCAAAGGTCTTTCAGAAATAGTCTCTCTACCTCCAACTCAACGAGCTAGTGATCTACACTCATCAGACCCCACTTGATAGGATCTCAAGTGATATGTTATTGTTGTATTCTAGAATTGATCTAATATTAATTTGCCCAAAGAAACAAGAATCGATTCCCACTTAATACATTCAATCTTCTTAATTTGTTTCAGTAGTGCACCCGTGTTATAGAAATTCTAGATCCGTCTCTGATTATACAATACTATACCTTATGAAAGGATATACAACAACTATCCAAACAAGCGGTAAGGAAAGCAAAGAATATGACTTACTATTGCATAACACACAGATCCTGCCACAGTGATCATACTGCACAGCAACTAACAGACCGAGATGCCATCTCAATAATTGGCATGCCTGGATTTGGTACAACACCAAAATACACATTCAATCATAAATTTACCCAATTTATGCATGCCAACACTGAGATAACATCAAGGTTCAATAATATTTTTGTGCAAGGGTACAGGTGATAACTATACAATTAGCTAATCAAAAGATCATCAAACCTAGATGTTATCTCAATTGTTGGTATACCAGAATTAGGTAAAAAAAACAAACCAAAAATATACTCTTTATCACTTGAATTTGGGCAGAGATATCTTACCCAATATAGACGGACAACAATCCTTCAACACCGATAATGGAGTTTTCCTTTTCAACAAAAATGGTTGTTTATGAAACAGTGGAGGCGCAATAATTGGGCAAAAGGAAAAAAATATTTTATAAAGGGTCCTAGGTTAAAGAAATTGGGCTTTCTTTGGGCCGGTATTTCAGTTTGTGGGATTAGGAGCTAGTGAGATTTGGGCTGCAATTAATGGATTTTGATGGTATTGGGCTAACTGTGAATTACACATGAAAATCATACGAATAATTATCAAAAAAAAAATTGTATTTATACAAAATAGGGAAAAGGGTCAAAATTGGGAATTTTCAAAGCTTTAGGTGTTGATATACGAAGCAACACATGGACTGTACGTTGGACATGTGGTTTACATTTCGTATCATATGTTGAGTCAATTTTTTTGCTTAAATTTGGATTTAAGAGTCCACACGTGGAACATATAGACGGTGGTAGTATGATAAAAAACTTATAAATATGTTTTTAAGTCGGCGTGGTTCATGTGAACCAACATGCGAGGCTCGCATGTTGAACATATGGAACACCACATATGGTGGTAGTATGTTGAATATGG
Source organism: Solanum piurae (assembly GCA_029582685.1). Lineage (NCBI taxonomy): Eukaryota > Viridiplantae > Streptophyta > Magnoliopsida > Solanales > Solanaceae > Solanum > Solanum piurae. The sequence continues at coordinate 7,482 of JAJOOO010030408.1, forward strand.
CTTATTGGGAAGCTTGTTCCCACCGTGTTCATTGCCAGATTGATCTACCAATAGTAGTGGAAATTCTATCGTTCCTTACTTAAGTCGGATCATTATATTATATTGTGGGCTCAGACCATTAAAATCATTACGCACTTTTCCTATTTTCTTTTCTCGGCAGAAAAATCTTAATTTATTGAAGAGAAAAAACATGAACAAATTCATCTTCAATCTCAAGGTTTAAATACAAACCAAAATTGTAATTTACTAAGTAGAGATATTTATATTTATTTAATTAATAAAAGTCAAAATATAGGGGTTGATATTATAAAATCATTCAAGTTGAAGAGTTAATTTGTATAAATACAATGTATATTATGAAAAAATAAAATATTGTAATTTTCTTTTAATAACAAGGATATTTTGGTCCTAAAAATTTATGATTCACCCTTATTTATGCCTTGCAAACCCTAGTTTCCATTCCACTCCATATTCCACAATTTGAAGGAGCTTGACCAAAATTCTTCTTCCCCAGTCCAGGCATTCCAACAGTTGATAACATCTAGATCTGCCAATCCTTTGTATTTTTGTTCTTCTGTTTTTCACATGACATCTTCAAAACCCACTATGAGCTTTATTATGAGCTATGAAATGGTGAGTTTTGATGATGTAATGCCTAAAATAGGATTAATGAAAGTATTAGTAAAAAGGTGTTCAAATCTGGAGGTTATGTTAAGCTGGTGGTATGCTTTGATTGGGAAAGATGACTTAGGTCAAAATAAATATATCCAGATCTGGCACAATCTTGTGTTTGCTAATGGTGAGATTACTATACTCGGTGAAGTCCTATTGCTGAATTGGTATAGAAGCTTACTTTTATTGTATATAAGGTATAAGAAAGAAAAGCCTATTTGACAATGAAAAGTGACCAAATATATTGGAAGAGAGAAGTGTTGAACTGAATTTAAGTACATAGTTGATCTTGCAACATGAGTGAAGATATTCTTAAATTCTCGCCAAGTTTAAAAGTGTTTTCAACATTTTTTGTTGTCTTTTTATCAAAAGTTGCATATTCTACAAGAGTTTGAGATCGCTTTTTAATTGATGTGTACTTAAGCTTAGTTAGTTGAGTAGAATAAGGTGATTTTGAGGCTGGTGGCAGATCGGTGTACCTAAATTTAGTTAGTCAAGTAGAATGAGTACTATCAATAGTTTGGGATGAAACTAATAATTTGTAGTTTGGGATGAAACTAATAATTTGTGTTAAGTTTGAGATGTTTTCAATAGTTCTCTGGTATTAGTAAGAAGCAAACTTACTGATAATAATTTGGAAAAAAGTACATGTGATTACCTGATTAACTTCGGTCAAGAAAATACATTCAGATCGGCACAATCTTTCGTGTTACTAGCTTTTCTACATGATGCTAATAGTGAGATTACTTGACTCAGTGAAGTCCTAATGATGAATTAGTAGCTAATCTTGTGTGTTATACTAGCTATTCTACCTGATGCTATTAGTGAGATTACTAGACTCATTGAAGTCCTAATGATGAATTAGTAGCTAATCTTGTGTGTTACTAGCTATTCTACTAGACCTAGTGAAGTCCTAATGATGAATTAGTAGTTAATCTTGCGTGTTGCTAGCTATTTTACATGATGCTATAAGTGAGATCGCTAGACTTATAGTGAAGTCCTAATAATGAATTAGTAGCTAATCTTGCGTGTTTCTAGCTATTCTACATGATGCTATTAGTCAGATCCCTAGACTTGTAGTGAAGTCCTAATAATGAATTAGTAGCTAATCTTGCGTGTTTCTAGCTATTCTACATGATGCTATTAGTGAGATCCCTAGACTTGTAGTGAAGTCCTAATAATGAATTAGTAGCTAATCTTGCGTGTTTCTAGCTATTCTACATGATGCTATTAATGAGATCACTAGACTTATATAGTGAAGTCCTAATAACGAATTAGTAGCTAATCTTGTGTGTTTCTAGCTATTCTACATGATGCTATTAATGAGATCACTTGACGTAGTGAAGTCCTAATGATGAATTAGTAGCTAAACTGAATTAACTTTTATTGCAAGTAAGGTACATGAAGGAAAAATCAATTTGACATTGAAGGTGACCAAAGATATTAGTAAGAAGTAACTTACTGATTATTATTTGGGAAATGGTACATGTAATTACCTGATTAACTTTGGTTAAGGGTCAAAGTTGGATGTTTTTAGAGATAACAAAAACAGCTTGTGGAAGGTTAACCTCATTTAGTTGTTCTTGTATCAGGTCTGATGTAATACATCTTAGTTAAGAATTTATCCTATCATTTTAAGTTGTGCTTTCTGTATTTTTGGAGGATTTTTGGAAAACAAAACACGAAGTTTCAAAATCTGGTAAAGTCAAAGCAAGCCTAGGAGAGTTCCTCTGTTTATCCCTTTATTCTCAAGAAGATTAATTCGTAAAATGGAGTTCATCATGGTCACTTGCAGCTAGCTATATTCAGGGATGCTAGCACGAATTGCTTTGTCTTCTAAAAAATGTCTAACAAATTGCTTCCTCTTCAAAAATCTTTCAGAAGCTCCAAGTTTTTCAGCATTACTGGATTTGGAATTCACCCTTGACTTATCTTGATGTTCGGGTTTTTGAGGAATGCAGGTTACCATTCCTAGCCAATGTTTTGAACCTTGAAACTTTGATAGTTAAAAGAATTGGAGGTTGACTAATATTACAAGGTATCTTTCGAAGATGGCTAAGTTGTGACGCTCTGCATCTTTTTCTTGAGCAGATGATGCAAACTTGATCTCAGAGAAGATGGTGTTTAGAAACTGAGATGTAGATTTTCGACATATAACGGCTTTGTTCCCTACGTTCAACAACCTTAATAATGTTGAAATGCCCAATGTTTCTTGTGGTGGTACAGAGTTGTGAGTCTATGACCTCAAGTTCCCTCTAAATCAGATACGGAGCTAGTTGGTGCTTGACAAGTTATTTATACATATTAAGTGGGTTTTAAACACAACTACACGGTTTTAGTCTAAGCTATTGGGTTCTACCAAACCCATAGGCAAAACTGTAGCTCTGCCTCTAGTTTAGATCTTGTGAAGTTAGAAGTATCCAACACTTTGTGTATACATACTTCATGCTTCCTAATCTTAGAGTTCGAACTGTCATATATATGTGATTTCCTTCAAGACAAATTCTTGAAACAAGAAAATACTACTTCAGAATGGAGTATCCTGGACAACGCCTATTCTTGCCTATAACATTTGATTTTTCATACATGTACTCAACTTAAGGTGGTCCATATCTTTTTGGGACATTTCTACTTTGAAGGCCGTTGATCAGGGCAAAACAAGTTGAAGATGAAAATTTCAGGTAACAAGCTGCTCTTCTGAAGTAGATAATGCTCCAACCCTCAAATGGCATTTTAAACTGCTTGTCTGGTAACCTCTTGTGTCTCAAGGAATGCTAGTCTTGTTTTGAGTCCTCGTTAAATGGTTTCGTTTGATACTTGCTCCTAGGGTATTTGTTTTGGTACCTAGCTTGTTTGGAGCCTGAATATGTTTCTGTTAAATTTCTTACTTTGTTTGTACTTTCTTGGCTTAGGCTTAACATTGAACATGAAATGGAAAATCTATCAATTTTAAAGGACTTTCTTTTAGCTACCGGCCCAAACAAAAGAGATTTGCCTCTTGATTGATCAATTAATTGGATCGAAGTACGAAGGGGCTGATTGAAATCTGAGATCAGCCCAAGACTAAGGCTGAGCAACTAGGTGCTGCAGGATTGGACGTCTATTTGTCTCACCACACTCTCCTACTCCTATAAAGGCCGGCGGAAGGAATTTTCTACTCATATTTCTTAAGGCTCGTTACTGCAGCACTCATTAACCCCTTCTGCTTCTTCCATTCAAAAAAAAAAGGTAGTTACTTCAGCTACCAGAGTTGGACCTTATTCACACTTGTAAGATATACTATCATTGCTCTTGAAGGTAGCTAGATCATGGGAATCTTAGTAGTCCGAACTTTTCCTTGTTGGTGAGGGTTTAATTTTCAACTTTGTAACTCTCTCTGTTCCCCTTCCCGCTACGTGGTTTGACATAATTAGTTTTCTGGTGTTTTGAGAAGTGTCTACAAATTGTTTTGGTGTTTTAACCGAGCATGGAGAAGTTGCTTCAACAACAACAGACCCAGTGAAATCTCACTAATTGGTGTTAGCGGAGGTTAGAATGTACACAAACCTTACCACTACCTCGTGGAGGTATAGATCTGGTTGTCACCAAAGGGTGTTCCTTCTGTTATTGTTGTTCAAAGTGCCATATTCATTTAGGGCCTTTAATATGGCTCAGTTTTCTTGTTGTCTGATCCCATTGGGAGCTCTAGCATGAATATTTTTAGTGATATTGAGAGACATAGTTGATAATGAATAAGATATTGACATTAACTTGTGTTGTTCTTCACAAGCAACATTTTGTAAATCTGCAGATGGTGACGTTTCGTATTGTACTTAATGGTTCGTTTTAGTGCAAGTGTAGGTTCATGCCTCAAATTCTTTCATCATTCATCTATAGGTGCATTTTGATACAGATTGTTGTATGGCGTCGCGATTTGCATCATGTTTTGAATGCTTTGCTATTTAGCAGCCAGTGATCCACTTCTGGATTTGGCTGCATCTATAAATGCATGTTTTGGTTCTGTTTAATACATTCCTCCTTGTACATTTTACTGCAAATTCCAAATATAAAGTCAAGTTGTATGGCTTATTTATTTTTTTGCTTGTTTATATTAGGTAGAAGAAAATGGAAGCTTGTACAACACCAATTAAAGGTAACAATGATGGGAGTCTCAAGATATTCATGCTGTTTTCCTCGGGACGGAAGTGGATTCAAAATTTGAAGTTTATAGCATCTTATAATGATCTCAAGTGAATAATTGAATTCAAAGTCAAATAACTATAGCCATTCAGTGAATTCCTTAATACATATATAGGGTTCAAATAGAAGTTAATGAATTTCCGTAAACCCATGGAGAAACAAACTTCTATTCCTTAACACATATATAGGGTTCAAATAAAAGTTGTTGAATTTCCGTGAATCCACGGAGAAACAAATTTCTTAGTTAGAATTCTTGAAAGTATTTCACCACCAGAATATATGACTATATTTAACTTTTTGCGTGTATCATAATGTATAGCCTGTGTATAGTTCATATGTATGTAAGTTGTATTATATTAGTCAGTGTATATTTTCTATGACTTCTGACAAGCTATATTGCATAGACAGTATTGGCTAATCTTTTTGTAAATAAGAACATGACTTTATTTGTTATAAACTAATTACTTTTTTATATATATATATATATATTTGAAACTATCCCTTTCATGAGCTACAAATTTGCAATTTGAATTTTGGGTGATATATTAATATCTTTCTTGAGAGGCCCCAAAATAAAAAGAATATTGAAATGTAATAAAATCATGTGCATTTCTCTATTGCATGGTCCACATCCATGTTTAGCCAAGCTGCAGCACATGAACCTTTATGAAACCCCCAATTTGTCAAGCTACGAAATGGTCCACCACCAAGGACGTGCTTCAGGACTACTGTCTTCGTCTTAACTTACGTGATACTTTTTAAAACAAATAAATTAAAATAAAAGAAATCTAATTTGTAGAAAAATGCTCATGAGTTTCAAGAAATAGTTAAAATTATGAAACTTAAGAGTAGAATATTTTTATTTTTTTAAAAAAAAAATCTATCACAAAACTCTTCTAATGACTATAATTAAAGTAGGCATAATACATAAATTGGACCCTAAACTTGGCTTCGAATTTTAAGTATGACCTCTAACTTTCAAAGTGCACAAGTAGGCACTTCAACTATCCAATTCTTAAACAAAAAAACATGCGAATCCAACAGCCAAATTGTGTGATATACAAACGTTCCTACGTGGCTCCTACGTGGCTTATTGAGCCACTCAGTGGCTGCCACGTAATTAAAAAATTACACGTATTTTATAATTTAAAAAAATACAAAAGGGTAGGATCGTATTTTCTTTTCCCAACCCACCCCCTACCAGCCCCTCAACCCCAAAAAAAAATTGAAATTTATTTTTAAAAAATATTTTCAACTTCAAATTTTGTTTTTTCACCCCTACCTCGACCCGCCCCACCCACCCACCCCCTACCAGCCCCCCACCCCCTCAAAAAAAAAATTAAATTTGTTTTTAAAAAATATTT
>JAJOOO010030409.1:0-14018 GCA_029582685.1 Solanum piurae
TGCTTCTGACGAAGCAGTTGGAGTAGCACGAAAGGAATTAGCACGAAAGTTTCTTCCGTAGGCATTGTCTACGGAAGAAACTGACGAATGTCGATGACTTGATGGTAATTCACATTGATCATTTACATTTTTTTGAACAACAGAAGATGATTCATTGCCTTCACTGAAATATTTTTTCGCATCGAACACGTTGATTTCGGAATCATCAACACTATGATCTTCTGGTTTGAGATATGAAGAAAATGATGCATCTTTTAGTATATGGTTTTGAACAAAAGCTCTGTACTGAAGAGGATGTTCTGTTAAAGTTTTAACTGTTGTTTGGGAATCCATATTTTTTTCTCCTTTTTGTGGTTTTTTTTTTTGGTTGTACAACTAAATTATAGATAGTACTATTATTTATAACAATTTTTTTAGAGAATATTATTGGTTCTGATAATTTTCTTGACTATCTGGCAGATTTTTGGAGTTATATAAAAGAACCTGTAGACAATGGTCGTGGTGGAGTGATCAGTAGTTAGTACTTCTTCATCTTTAATCAGAAGATTTGTGTTTGAGTCTCCCTGAATACAAAATCATCTTTGTTAGGAAGTGTTTTACTTTCTAATGTGGAACTTTTCAGCGCAAATCCAAATTTAATCGAGCTTTGATGTGGACATCAGGCATCGAACATCGAATGAAAAACCAAAATAAAGTAATAATAAAAGAACCTTCCTTTAATATTTATTTTTTTATTTTTTTATTTTCAGTTTTGAGATTTTCAATGATTGGAAATATAGAATGATGAAAAACTATGAGAAAATCATAGTAGTGACAGTACAATCTACCAACTCTTTTTCAAGTTATGTCAGTAATATTTTCTATGGTTTGTTATTAATTTTTTCATGTTTGATCGGTTAAAAATATTATTTTTAAATGACATTTTTTAATAAAAATAAGAAAAACATGTTTATAAGTCATATTTACTCATAGGCGTGAAAAAAAATTAAACACTTATTTTAAAACATAAAGGATTATTTTATATGTTTTAGGAATTAGGTAAAATGCTCAATCTATAATCTATTGTCCATGTAAACTAATTGTAGGTATCATTTTCAAGTCCCATGTTCACATTAATTTAGCCAACAACAGTGGTTGGATAATGAAATTATATTATTTATTGTCACTTATCATTACACAAGAATAATTTAGTGAAAATTTGGTCCTGTTGATATAGATAGACCTGAAAAATATTGATGAGATGTAGCAATAATTTGGAAGAGGGCCTTAATTAACATGCATTGCCCACTTGTAGTTGGACATTTAATTAAGATTAAAGTTAAATGACGTAATACATAGATAGACATCTTAATTTGACATTAATAGGTATTGAGCATGCTAACTTTGAATATATATATTTAGACAGTTAACTTGTTTTAATTGTGTCTCGTAAACACTCGATGTTGAGGTGATGTATTCATTTTGAAGGTGTCTAGATGAACATGATTTTGTTATAAGTTGGAGTATTCAACTGACACGGTAAAGTGAGTTGAGTTGTTCAAATGTGCATCCTTAAAATTAAAGTGTTTAATTTATGTTAAAATAAAGTTAAGATGTATATCTATGTATTATGTCACGTTAACTTGTGTAAATAGATGTTGTACTATATACAATGCACTTGTAATTTAAGGCTCAACTCGCTCGACACCCGGACTGAGACGAGGTCGAAAACAAAAAAAAAATGTTTTGAATTCTCTAACTGAAAATTTGACTTTGTCATTACCTTAAATTTATTATAAGTAATTTTTATTTAAACACTTGAACAATAACATGATCTGATTGATCACACCTGAATAGCATGATAAAGTGTTCCTAATAAACATTTCTGGTTCAAACTTTGAAAAAGGTTATGCATGTGTGTAGACATTAAAAAATTATAGGGAATCTGCAAGACATATTCAATTCTAGTTGAGACTCTACAAGAAGTATTCGATTTCATTTAGATTTTGGAGACTACTCTAACCATAAACCCTAACTTATGCCTATATAAATTATACTATTGTATTCCCTTAAAGACACATCTCGAATATTCCACAAATTCATGAAATATTCATAAAGAGATCAAATTCAAATTATCCTAGTTCGAGAAATTGATTCTCGAATCATGGATAAATCGTATTAAAGAAGAATCAAGAGAGGAACATAATTATTGTTACGACCTGAGCCTACACCCTGTAAGTGGCCGGCACTCGAAGACCATTGATGGTCCCAAGCGAACCCTCATCCTGGCTGACTACAAGGGGAAAACTGATTCAAGCATACAAAGCTTAAAAACTGAAATGAAAGTTCATAAAACATAAATTCAAACTTTAACTCAAATGAAAACTCTGAATAATAAAATATATTCAACTCGCCATAAAATAGGCAACTTAAGTCTTTAATACATTTAATAAAATAAATGAATAATACATACTTCTCAACTATACTGACTATCTATGAAGCCTCTAACTGATAAAGATGGAAGTCGGGACAAGACCCACGACATCCTAACAACTGATATAACTGAAAGGTAAATGAAATTCTCCGGAAGCAAGGAGGCTCACCATAGCTAACTCGAACTCTCGGATGTATCAACGAAGCTCCTATTGATGATCATGAATACTTGTGTCTGCATCATGAGAAGATGCAGGCCAAATGGCTCAGTACGTGAAATGTACGAGCATGTAAGGGGAATTCTAAAGCATAATATAAGTTTGAAACTTGATAAAAAGGAAACATACTTACCTCTTCTCAAACTTACTCAACTCAAGAAATACTCAAGGATACTCAAAACTACTCAACTTACTCAACTCAAAAGTACTCAAGGATAAGATACTCAACTCATAGATTAGATACTCAACTCAAAGATATAATATTCGACTATGGGTACTCAACTCTGGATACTTAACTCAATATGATTGAACTCATTTCAATATAAAGCAATTTAAAACAAGTGTAATATAAAGAAACAAACTGTTTAAAAATATGTTGTCAACTCTGTGTGTATGCAAGGATACAACATAACTCTGAAATGTATGTAAAAATACAATTAACTGTGTATATAAGAGTACAATAACTTTTGTGGGAGTTTCTCTAACCGACAACCATCACATAAGAGTTATTGTGATGATACAACGATCTACCTCACGCTGCCAGCGCGTCTTATACCCGGCCAAAGGTATATGACCTGAACTACTAAGTAGATCCACTAGTCTATTGTGAAAAGGGTTCATCTAAAAAGTATGACCCTTTTCTACCCATGGTGGCTATATGGTTTATGGAGGCTGTGAGTTATCTGAACTCTCCCTCATATCGGTGCTCAATACTACTCCCAAAAATATACTAGCTCTTTATGTTTTAAAAACATACTTCTTTCTGTGATTTGAGATTAGTGCTCAAATACTTAGCTCAAAGGCTATCTTGGAAATCAAAGTTTCCCCTCTTGCTTCATTTAGAAAGCGATTACTCTTTTCTGAAAACTAGCCCGAAGGCTCTTTAGAAATCTCAGTTTCCGTTCTTATTTATATGTGAAAACATTTTAAATCTCTTTGGGAATACTTAGTCCCCATATACTTTTTGAAGAAAAGGACTTCAACTTTACTCTTTACTGAACTTAAAACTGAAGTCTTAAAACAAAGTTAAAACGTTTGTAAAAGACTTCTTAAAATATGGTTCATGCCGAATTATGGACATGAACGACTCAATGCAAGATTTTCAATAACCATAGATAGAACTCAAATACTTGGAAATCAATAACTTCAATGATACTACTCATTTCAAGAATGCTCAACTCAGAGTTCATGCAGAATTATGAGTATGAACTACTCAACTCAACGACTCAAAGATACTTCTCATCTCAAGACTGTTCGACTTATAATGTTCATGCGGAATTATGGGCATGAAATATTCAACTCAAGGACTCGAGATACTTCTCAAAAGGGATTAGGAACTCAACACTTAAAGGCTTAGAACTTGAAGCTACCACTTCTCTGAAGGATGCTCAACTTACGAAGTTCATGCGAAATTATGGACATGAAATAACTCAACTCGATGGTCTACATAACTATATGGAACTCATGTATACGAATCTTCTCATTCTCTGACTTACTTCCTCAAAACTTAGTTCAAATCGATAATTGATCTCAAAGGATTCACAATTGAACTCAAAGGCTTTCTTGAACTCTACTCTTAACTCTCTCTTGAATGTGAATTATGAATTCAAGAGTTATGCTTCATGGTATGAAGGATCTTGTAATGATAAAGTAGACTCATGAATACATTCTCCTCACTCATACTCACTTGCTCGAGTCTTGAAACAAGTTATTAGAAATTGTAGAAGACTTCTCAAAAGGACTTTCTTAGAATGTTCGAATGATTTCTCAAAACTTGACTCTCAACTCTACCTTGAATGTGATTTGTGAATTCAAGGTTGTGATTTATGATAGGAAAGGTCTCATGATGTTTATGAATGATTTTAGATAGGTAAACATGAAAAAGACCAAAAATCAATATCTGAAGGTGGGTCTGCGACGCGGAGAAACATTTAAATTTTGGTTTCGAAAATGGCTTTTGAGGCAGAACACTCCGTGTCAGCTCCGCAACGCGAAACAGAAATTTCCAAATCTGGGAAGTGGCTGCGCGACGCGGAGGGGGTTCCAAATTTCGACCGACGAAATTTCTCCTTCGTTTTCTAACCCCAATTCGCCTAACTTCAATTCTTTTGCTCAATCTCTCTTTAGATTTAGATACCTAGCACACGTACACTAGAATCTAACTTTAACCGCTCTATAAATCGACACAATAACCTCAAGAACTCCTCAATCTCAGCCTAATTCAAGAACGAAAGCAAATTCATGAATACATAACAAGAACATTAAGGCTTCAACTTTTAGAACGAATTTAAAGCTGAAATTAACATGATTGGCGTGTGGGTGAACAAACCCAACACTATGGAAGCTTACATACCTGAAAGAATCATCTTCTTGAAGAACTTGAAGGAAAACCTTGAAAGATGAACCCTAGCCTTATCGTTTCTTGAATTTCTTGAGCGTAGAATCTTTGGAGTGGATTAGAGGGTTTTGATTTAAGAAAACTGATTTTCTACACGTTTAGGGCAATTTAGATGACCTCCTAAAGGTTTTTAGGACTAAAATACCCCTAAAGAAATAATTATAACGAGCTGGGAGTCGGAATTATTTTCCACCAGGCAGTGAGGTCCGTGTTGGCTGCGCGTTGCGGAGCTGCTGCCAGGTTTGCGCGACGTTATTAAATCAGTCATAACTTTTTACTTAGAGCTCGAAATTGAGCAAACTCAGTGGTGTTGGAAAGAGGACTCGAAGGGCTTTAATTTTCCATCTTGTAGCTCACCTAACACATCTTGTACTAAGAGTTATGGTCGTTTGAAGTTTACCCAAAACTTAAGAAAAACTTAGGAATGACTTGAATGCTTTTCTCTTTAGTTCTTCTTGGAACTCAAGGTGCTACATCTAGTGAACTTAACACTCAAGAAATTTTAAATTCCTTGCAAAAATCTCACTCACTATGAAGAACGGTTCGAGTCTTAGCTCAAAAAAATTTCTGGGGTGTTACAATTATATCCCGCACTAGTGAGAAATAAATATTCATGTTTCTTTATATTTTTTTGTGGTTGTAATTTATTTTCTGTCAATTTAAAAATTGTTACAAACAACGTGTTTTCTCATACGTCCGTGATCATATGTTTATAAGCTCAACTCGAACAAATAATAATTAGGGGTCGTTTGGTGTGATGGATAAAGACAAATAATCATGGGATAATTTTTTAGTACCCATCAATTCTTTGTTTGGTTTCAAAGCGTGGGATAACTTATCACAGGATTAATAATTATGACTGGGATAAGTTATCCCTACTTGTGGGTGGTGTACTAATCCCGGAATAAGTTATCCCGGGATAAAAATGTAAAATAACAAAATTACCCCCTTAAACCCTCTTTTATAAACAAACAATTTATTCTTAGAGGGTATTTATGTAAACACACAACTTACTCTTAGAAATTATGTCCTGCATATTTGACAAACCAAACAACCAATAAGAAATAATCTTAACATAAATAATATTATCATAACTTATCCCATCATATTTAATCCCAACATAACTTGTCTTCAATCCAAACGACCCCTTACGGTATATAACAAATGTACCCCACCCCCAACAAATCCGGAGCAATGTCCTAACTTTAATATTGTTAGTACATTTGGCCAATAGGATTTAGATAAGATATTAAAAAGGGACATTAATTATGATATTTAACCTAGTATTTTCATTAGTGACGACATTAATAACTCTAAATTTTGCTTTTTAAATCTATCAATAGTATAGATTGTACCATGCTAATCTTATCATGATTTAATCCAACAATGGTGTGACACCTACATTTAAAAAGTCTTTGTATATCTTAAGACTAATGTCCCACCACGCACGTTATGAAACAATAACAATCTAATCGGGACCGCTTGATCGGCTTACGCACATCTTAATTAATTTTAAAAAATAACGGTTATACATTTCTCATCAACATCAGCATAAGTTATGATTAAATTTATCCATCAAAATTTGAACAAATATAAACAAATTATTTAGTGTTCTTACATTTTCGAAATTCAACTTGAAACCTTATGAGTTCCCAACTTATTTTCATCTATTATTAGATCATCCAGATCCTAGCCAGAATAACTACAATAAAATAGAGAATTAATTTTTGATAACTATGTCGTTCTATTAAATCAAATTTGTGTCATATAAAACTTATTAAAGGAGACACACACCATCGGAAAAAAATTCGAAACTCGAAACGTTTGATTAAGAATAGAGCTCAAATCTTTCTCCCACATGAAGTACCCCTTAAAATATAGTAATGGGGAAAACAATATAGAATGAAACTCCCATACAATAATTACTAACTAATAGAAAAGAGAAAAAATATATGATATATTTAATTAATCAAACAAATCCCTTCAAAATTTTAGTGGATTTGATTTTGATACTTTTTTCATGAGAAAATTCAAATCCAAATTAGAAAAGACGATAATTTGATTATTTTGTTTAAATAACCTAAATTTAATCCTCAACTTAATAAACTTCATAATTCAAGATACATGAATATAAATTGAAAATTCTGCTATTATTTTCTGTGGAATATTTGAGAATTATTAACCTTTAATTTCTCTCTATCAATCATTTGAGTTTTCAAATCATATAGATCAAGGAGAGAGAGAGAGTGTGTTTTTTTTTTAATTATTTGGAACAAATTAAAAAGAAAATATAATCATTTAAATTGAAATAAGGAATATATAAATTGAAATCTCAAATGTCTTTTTATATAACCAAAAGAAAAATAGGTAGTAGTACATTAGGGTTGTTCATGGTTATGGTTATAAAATCAAACCAAACCGCAATCCGAATCAAATTGATTAAAAAAACTGATATTTGGTTTAATTTGGTTAAATTTGGTTTTAAATTTTAAAAAACCGATACTATTTGATTTGGTTTTGATTTTACTAAAATTAACCGCAAAAATAACCAAATCGAACCGAGAAGTTATATGTATAAATTTTATAATTATTTATAAATAAAATATATGTATTTTGATAAAGTTTAATTAACTTAAGTCTTTAATTTTTCTATTTTTGAAGTCCAACACTTAAATTTTAGCCCAACTATTAAAACCTAAGTCTAAATCTCTCAATATTCATTACTTTAAGGATCACACTTTCTCTGTTCTTTATAAAAAAATTCTAACGTAGCATTGAATAATTTAAAGCTCAAGCTAAAGAAGATGGTAATTGATTAGTTTTGATTATGAAATATTGGTGTGTTTTTTTAGAAGTAATTTCTCAATATTTTAAAGTGTGATTTTATTGAAAAGTCTATTGATAAGATGTTGAGATCTCCAGAATATTGAACCAACTTTATGCTATTGACAATAAGTTTTTTTAGTTTCTGAAACTTGGTGCATTGGATGAATCACTTTGTTTGTGCAATAGTTTTTTCGTGAGTTATTCATGTACTAAGTGTTTGTGTCTATCAAGATGCATATGTCCTCAACAAACTTATTACTTTCTAACCGAAAAATCGAACTAAATCGACGGTTATTTTTTTGATTTGATTTGGTTTTAATTTTAACTAATAATCGATCCAAATCGAACCATAAACACCCTATAGTACATTATATTGGAAATGTTTATTTTTCTTATAGTTTGTTACAAATATTTCATAAATAAATTATTCACTTTGAACAACAAGGTGAAACACAATTATTTCGATTCAAACTTTATATATGTGTTTAAGTATTACATCGAAAGATAGTTTGCTATGACAATTATCTTTAACACAAATATCACATCAGAACAGAAAGTGAGAGTTTAAAGTTATATCAGAGCAAATTTAAAAATAAATTGTTGACATGTCTTTTCGAGTTAAAAGATATTTGTATTTGTTTTATACTGTTCTTTAACTGTAACTTCTCTATATTTTTGAATCATAATATCGCATAAGTTACGTTTGCCTCACCATGTATAAGTTCTATAAGGGCTAAAACCTATGACACGTTCATTTGAAAGACAAAACAATAAAAAAAATCAACTCATTTAAAAGGATAATCGTGCAATTAAATTATCTTATAATCCTCGAGGTAGCCCTAGTCAAAAGACAATAACTTAGCAGTTGAATCTTGAATCATTACGTTAAAAATCTTAAATCAACAAAATAGGTATACAATTATTAAATTTCAAATTCAGTAACAGATTAGTTAAATCATCAATTTAGTAATATCCTGAATTCATAAACTTTATATTTATCATCCGCTTCATAATTACATTCAACCACAGGTAAAATATCACATCCAATAATCTAACATGATTTCCAAATTAAACAAGGTCCCATATGAATCGTTCATATAATTTTGAATACTTTCTGTCTCATCAATTCATTGACATAAGAACAAAAGGCAAGCTATTTAAAAGATAAATAATATCATCTATTTATATGATTAGTTTTTTCACTGTTATCTTCTTCTTGTACTCTTAGCCACTACTTTATTTTAAACCAATTAATTTTTTATTTTTTTGTCACATTGATTAAATTATTGCATGTCTCAATGTCTCTTGGTTATGTAACAGATCTACTTTTTTGTTTAAAATCCTAAGGCTTAATGTGTCGATGTGAACTGTGAGACGGTCCCTTTGCTTTGAAAAATTGAGAAAAATTGTTGTTTGATACAAATTGGGAATTGTGCTTTGTAGGGTAAGAATTATCTCAAAACTAACATGAAGTGTTATAGTCTTGTGTGCTTTGGGATATGTGAAGGAGGAAGACTAGTATAATTTGATGAGCTGGATGAGTTTTGTCTTCAAAGAGAAATGTTACGTCCATCGAAGATTATGATGTGATAGATAAAAAATTATCGACTATTTCTTCAGAATAAAAATAAAAATTGATATGAAGTGATCTTTAGTTTAATATATGTACCTTATGCAATATGAGTTTTGTCTTGAAAGGGAAATGAGATGTCCATCGAGAATTATAGGAGGGCTAATATAATTTGAAGGGCTAAGATGAGTTTTGTCTTGAAAGGGAAATGATACGTCCCTAGAAGATTAATGTGGTGTGATAGATAAAAAATTATCATACTTTTTTGAGTACTATATCTTGAAAATAAAAGAAAAGATTGATATGAAGGGATCTTTAGTTTAATAGATGTACCTTATGCAGTACAAGTTTTGTCTTGAAAGGGGAATGAGACGTTGATCGAATATTATAGGAAGACTAATATAAGGAAGAGATCAACGATCCCAAGTTCTTTTACTCCATTCATAAAGTCTTTTTCGTCGGACGGAAATAATCTTTAATTTAATATGTCTTACGTACCACGGATCTGAATTAATGAAAGTTATGATGGAATACTATATTTGTATCTCACTTAGTAGTGTTTTGCTATTAGACATGAAGATGAAGAATATATAAGTAAATTAGGCATTTAAATAAGATTTGCAATTGATTGAAATGATTTAAAAGGGTATTTGGAAATTGTAATGAATTTTATTTGGAAACAAAGCGGAAAAAATATATTGAGCAGAACTAATATTTACTTGAAATACTTTTGTAACATATTTTATTTTACTTTACACATTTTTAAATCGAATTTAAGTATATGTAAGTTAAAGTCACATTCACATATCCACAACATTTTTAGGGTGGTCAATATATAGAAGCCTAGTGGTATAATGTGATATATATTTAAGAAATAATATACACAAAATTTTGTGCAACTGATGTTGTTTGTCAACTATTGTGATAGTTATATTTTAAGTGGTTTGATATGGCAGTATGGTCGATTTAGACACAATGAGAGCCTAGACTATATTTTGCTATTTTAATTGAATTTTATATCTTTGATCCAAATTTTGTATTTCTCTTTAAGAAATCAATTGAACAAATAAAAATAATTAATTTAGAAAATCAAAATCTATAAACTATAATTTCTGACTCCGCATTATCGATAAATGATACTTAGGTTAAAGTTTTTTTTTCTTTTTTAGTAATTGGCTTAAGATTAATTGTTAGGTAAAAATTAGATGCAACAATCATAGCAAAAGGAATAAAATAAAAATAAATAAATAAATAAATATATATATATATATATATCCAATTCGACCTCATAAAAAAACAAAAATAAAGAATAAATTAATAAAATAATTACTTACTACATTTTTTTCCCCAACTGATCAAATCAAAAGAATGATCCAGAACAAAAGATACAACCTGGTTCCAAACATCTTTGCAAATTGTTACAATTTCCTAGAAAACAGTCAATATATATTCCTTCTATATCACTATTTTTGTGCATATATATGGTTGGTAGGAAATAAAATGTTTTTTGTGAAAAATAAGCGGATTTCTTACCTAAGATGTTTAATAAGTAAACAAACGAATTGTCTCTCAATTATTATTTATTTTTATTTTTTCGATGAGAAAAGATCAACTATTCTATTAATTAAGTAATAGTACACAGGTCCTCAGGAGTCAGGACCATCAAATCAAAAAGGGGAATGGGGGTTATATAAAAAGTAACTAGTAGTAGAGTCAATGTCATGGAAGACGATATTAGACTCTTATGATAGGAACCTAACTGATCAACTTTTATAGTAGTCACTACAATCAGCTATATCGTACCATATGTAACATAGCAAAATATTATGGGGAGATGGAATAGGGTGGGCAGTGGGGGTTCGGAGGTGGTGAGCGTGGGATGGTCAAAAGTTGAGGGTTGGAAATCAGGAGGAAACAATGAACTTGAAATATCATATAACTTAATTATTTTGACTAATCAGACATGAAAAAATCTAGATGATTTCACTATTATAGTAGATTATAACATTTTGTAACAAACTCGGTTAATTATTGTTCACCTACTCAAGTCTTTGTGAATAGAGTTATGTATCCACTGCCTATAATGACAAAAGGTGTTGCAAATACCAAAACAAATTCTGATGAATAGAATTACGCCGATGAGAGATCGTATATAGGTCCCTTATAAAATTAGTCAAGATATGTGTAACGAAACTGAAACATTACATAAAAGCTCTATCATAGTATCAATGGGATAGAAAAAGTTGAGCATTATCATAGTATCATGGGATAGAAAAAGTTCAATGTATCTAGTTTTTCATTAATATGTTACATGCATTGCTCTATAGCTTATATAAATGGAAATAATATTATTCACCAACCAAATATTCATGTTGTTAGATTTGCAGTCACTTAAGCATGCAAGAAAACAGCACCAATGGGTTTGGTAACAAGAAGAACATTCTCTTAATTTGTTGATTGGAGAGACTACAAAATATTTAATTTTTAGGGGGAAAAAAGAAGAAATTTACTCTTTTTGTTTTGATTATTTTTTTCTAATTTTTACTTGATACAAAATTTAAGAAACCCAAAAAAGACTTTAAATCTTATAATTTTTTTGGTTAAAAAATCTTATGATCTTAATTTAAGATATGTATAATGTACTAAAATATCGTTTAATCTTTGACCTTAATAAGATCATTTGAAAGTTGAAATTTATTTTTAAATGAAGAAATAAAAATTCATATAATCGATTTTAATTTATTTAAAATTGAAAGGTAATTATTGTTGGTGGGGTATATATCATTATTATAATAGTTGTGTTAGGAGATAATGACATTTGAATCTCTTTAACTAGACATTTACAAGCTAGGTGGAATACATATGCAACTCTTTAAATTAAACTTCTATAAACAACAAATATATATTTATATAAAATTTACTTTTTGAAATTTGTATAACTTAATAGAAACTTATAAAAAAAAAAGATATTCTTATCCAAGTATTATGTATGGCTGATACATGTATTAGTAAAATTTAATGTAACATAGATAAAAACAAAGATAAAATAAAATATTGGCAAAAACTAGCTATTATATATTTCTTTTCCCTTTTAATTTAGTGTCTGATATTTGTATTGAGCGTGATCAATTTTGAATTTACATACTATAACGTAATGATCATTTCTGAAGGCACCATTCCCAGCAGAATCTATTTCATTTGTAGAAGTTTGGATTCGAAATTTCTGACTAAAATTTCTTGAATCATCCCACTATAACTCATATTGATAAATATTAGACGTGTTGCTATGAAGACGTGGCCAATTTGTGTACATATAATTAAATAATGAATTAATATTCTTAATATACTAGCCAACGAACAAAATATGTTTGTTTAATTTATGGAGACAAATGAGATAAGAGAGAAAGTCTGTCATGCTAGATTTTAAGGCAATTTTATAATATAACCAATTAGCTCATGAACATTATCTTGAAATTAATTAATAAATGTACTATGAGTTGCCAATAAGTACAAAAGAAGCATGGAGAAAAATAACCTAAATACTGAGTCATCATTATTAGGAAGTGTTTTATATTTTAATGTGGGATTTTCGACATAAAAATTGAATTTGATCGGGCTCTAATATAACTGTAGGCACCAGACACCAAATGAAAAAAACTATATATAAAGGCGATAAAATTAGCTCACTCATTTAATTTGTTTATATTTGGACGGGTTACTAATCCACCTAACCTATTTAGATTTAGACATGTTAATAATTCGCTTATTTTATCAACTCACTCCGTACTTAGATACACTCAAGTTTTGCAATATTACGAATTTTACCAAATTTTGGTGAGTCCAGATGCATTCAGGTACATATATCACGAGATACATGAAGTCAAAATTAGGTTTAATTTAGTCTAGGTACATTGTATCCTAGTAGATTCACATGTATCTAGGATACATAGACAAATCTGCTCGCCTCCTTCCATCTCGTTCACAACTCTCCTATGTATCTGGTGTCCCAGATACATGTGAATCACATCATCAGATATATACATATACATGTATTTAATGTGTATCTGGTGTGATTCGCATGTTGCTGGGATACATGACTATCTCGTTTGCCTCCCTCCTTATCTCACTCACTTTTCTTCCTATTTTAGTGTATCTGGTATAAAAAATATATCTATCTAGGTATATCTTCCTCAATATATGATCGAGAACTCTTAATTAGTGGTAAGAGACATAATTATTTAAAAGCATAAATAGACTTAGGGTGTGTTTGGTATGAAGGAAAATGTTTTCCATGGAAAATGTTTTTCTCAAAAATAAGTAGATTTTTGACTTATTTTCTCATGTTTGGTTGGTGAGTAGAAAATATTTTCCGGAAAAGATTTTTTAGTGTTTGATTTATGAATGAAAAATGTTTTTGAGAAAATATCTTTTATTTTTACTAGAGAGTAGAAAACAATTTTTGAAATTGAAAATATTTTTTAAAAATAAACTTAAATTTTTTTGGTTGGGGTGGGGGGGGTCGAGAGTAGGGGTGAAAAAATAAAAATTTGAAGTTGAAAATATTT
This sequence comes from Solanum piurae, assembly GCA_029582685.1. Classification (NCBI taxonomy): domain Eukaryota; kingdom Viridiplantae; phylum Streptophyta; class Magnoliopsida; order Solanales; family Solanaceae; genus Solanum; species Solanum piurae. The sequence goes on from JAJOOO010030409.1 coordinate 13,990, forward strand.
TTTAAAAACAAACTTAAATTTATTTTTTG
>JAJOOO010030410.1:0-19412 GCA_029582685.1 Solanum piurae
TAATTTGACTAATTGAATATAATTGTTAGTTAAAGTAAAGTCTAAACCATTTTCCTCGTGGGATCGACCCCAACCTACAAGTTGGGTTCTTTACTTGATAACGATCGCTTATGCTTCTTTAAGGAGGTGTAATTTGAGTGTATCAATAAGGAAATGGGACATCTCCTATAGACCTTTTTATCCACCACAGAATCACCAATGGGGGTAGAAACAGAAAAAAGTTCTAACAACACTTCGGGGAGTACATCAAATCTCATAGCTACAAAAGGAGTCACAAATGACAAAGTAGCACCCGGATCAAGCAAAGCATACACATCTATATGAAAAACTTTTTACATACCAGTCACAACATCTGGGGAGCTCTCTTGGTCTCCTTTAGTTTAGAGCGCATAGAAACGGTTTTGCGTAGGAGAATTTCCACTTGAGCCACTTGGACTGGATGAAGTGTAGGGTTGAGCCTTACGACGAGTGTCTCCATCATTTTTAGTAACCAAAGGGAAATCCCTTATTTTATGATTTATTTTTCCGCACCAAAAATAAGAATTAGAGACAGGTAAACACTCCCCTTCATGATTTCTCCCATATATAGTACAAGTAGGCATCAGAGGCCTACTACCATCTTATTGAGGTTTTGGGTTAGACACCCTTTCATTCTTTGGCCTCGGAGGGGCACTTGTAGAACCTTTCCCGAAGAACCTTTGTCGTAATCTAGAATGACCCCGTCCATCGGATCTAGCATGAGAATAGTTGCCATCATCTACTCTAGCCCTTTTTACCTCTCTAGATCTTTCCTTGTGATTTTCTTTCTCAATTTGTTGGACATGAACCATAAGGCGAGAAATGTCCATGTAATGGACAAGCATAGCGGTGCGTCACTCTTTGACAACCAAGTCGGATACTCATGACACAAACTTATTCATTTTGGCCCTACGATCCGCCACAATGTAAGGATCATACTTGGATAGTTGAGTAAACCTCAAAGAGTATTCCCATACACTCATACATCCTTGCCTATGGTTGAAAAACTCAAGTACCTTTGCCTCTGTTATCTCTAGAGGAAAGAATCGATCAAGAAATGAACTTTTTAACCTTTCCCATTCTATAGGACCTGCTTTCACCAACCTAGACTCTTTCCTCTATTTAAACCATATCTGAGCAAATCCTTTGAGTTGGTAAGCGGATAACTCCGCCTTTTCTACCGAAGTCACACCAATGATAGCAAGCACCTTATAGACCTCGTCGATAAACTCTTGAGGGTCTTCCTAAAGTTTGGAGCCATAAAATTTGGGAGGGTTCATCCTTATAAAATCCCTCACTCTTGCCACCGTTGTACCCACATTAGGGTTCACGGGGGCTACCACATCTCTATTGGGTTGAGCCATCACTGCTTGATCCAACACTTGGAAAACTGACCTAAACTCTGCATTAGTTACATTCTCGTTCAATGGATCGATCAGAGCTTGAGGAGGAGCTTGGGGAGGAATCTCTTGCTTAACATTGCCTTCCTCCAACATTATAACATTTGCCATTCTAGTATTCATATCCTGAAAACCATCAGGCACGGGTTAGGAGAAAGACTTATAGAGTTAAATTTCATGGCACGACTTAGAGAAGTGAAGAAGTGAAATTTCCTAAACATCTAATAGCCTCCTATTCATAAATGTGGCGTGCTTCATTATTATGTACAACACTCTACTAGATGTAGTTTGAGACATCCAAGAACCATTCTAAACCTTGTGCTCTGATTACCAAGTTTGTCACGACCCAGGGGTACCCCGTAGATGTAACAAGACGTATAAGACCCCGAGAGGCCTCATACAAGACACTTAGAATATCATAACATAAAGTAATAGAAAAAGGTGTGGGAATTTAAAACTTTTCAAATACAATCAAAGTCTTTTATAAAAGCTGGCAGATGTCTAACATGACATTGTCTCAAACCATCTAAACATGAGAAAAATAAAATCTTGGGGCACAGCCCATACAATTGTCTCAAAAGTAAATAAAAGACATAAAAGAGTTAGGGTGATCTAATCCTTGAATACAATGAGGACTCACCCAAGCTTCACTTCACAATCTTCTAGGAACCTAGCCACAAGTGTGTTAATCAGGAACGCCGGACCCTAGCCACAAGTGTGTGAATCAGGAACGCCGGACCCTACATTTAATAATAATGTAGGCAAGAGTAAGCGTTAGTACAATCAAGTACTAAATATGATGGCTAGCATAAACAACATAAACATAAGCATTAGTCAACATAAGACATAAGGCAATAGCATACTCAATACTTATAAATTATCATAATGAAAGAGGAATACTCCCTTAAGTAACCTCACTTAAGCTTAACCAAGACATTGGTCATCCACATCAAGTCAATCTTACATCATGGAAAGCATATGTAGCAACACTCCACACAAGTTAATTTCATAAAATAATATCATTAGGCATACTTACTATTAAAGGGGATTCACCTCAATTCCTAGTTCATAAAGGCTAATTGGTATTCGCCTCTTGCCTTACTTACTTTGAGATTGCGGGTACTCGCCTCCACAACCTCTTCATATGATGTGGGTACTCGCCTCCAAATTATTTCATAAGAGCATGGGTACTCGCCTCTATGGACATTCATCATAGTAAGAATATTGGGACTCACCTCTTAAATTCTACGGAGTATGGCAAATCACCTCAGATCCTTACATATGAAGATCAAGGGTAATCACCTCTAGCCTCATCATTCATTAATAATTATAGTCTAGATTCATTTTAGGTGAGCAATCCTTTCAACCTAGAATCATTCATGTGAGTAAAGCTTTCACATTCATTCAATCATGCTTATAAATTCATAGGAAGTATCACTTCCACATCATAGCATTTACAATGAACAAGGCATAGTCTAGGCTTTACTCTAAAGCACTACATCTCATGATCATCACCCATGCTTTACTATCAAGCAATTAACATCATATTCATCATATATGATTCAATCTAGAGCAATTCCATTCATAATCCATCAATCCTATATGTAGATATCCAACCCATAGAGTTTCCCTCACATGGCATCAAACCCACTATATCAATTCAACCCTAAAATCATAGGATAGGCATGGATGAATGTAATTTCATCCTAAATACATGAAATTCTATCAATTCAATCATAAACACACATAATCCACTCAATTCTATCAACATTCATCATAACCCACAACAATGGAAGATACCCTAACTAGAATTGGGGAAAATCTTCATCAAATTATGGAATTCTAGGGGACTCCATGGGTGGATGGATCCCACGGATGAAAAGCCATCATACCTTAGTCAAATAGCCCACAAAATATTGCAAATTGGGATACTGGATCTTGACCTAGCTTCAATCTTCTTCTTCTTCTTCTACCTTCTAGGGAGAGAATATTTGAGAGAGGATTTGGGTTTTCTTTTGTGATTTGAGAGAATGACTTAATTGGGAGAAGTTGGGGGTTAAAAAACTTATATAGGTGGTATAAGTTTAGGCAAAATGACACCACATTGATTTAATTAAATCCGAATAAGACCCTTAAGAACCTAAAATAATTCCCCTGACTTAACCCACGAGACCATGACCTACCGACCATGGATGGACCCACGACCCGTCCTAGTCAAGCATTGAGTTCAGACACTTGGTTTCCAGGTCCTTGACCTGTGACTCCCTAACCATGGATCTTTGACCCATCCACGGGGCGTGGGTCCTGGCCGTGGTTTATTTTTCAAGACAGTATCTCAGTGTCCATCCACGAAGTCCTTCCACAGGGCATGGGTCCAACCACAGGGCGTGGTTGGCCCTCGTGGGTGACACATGTAGGTTCTGCAAATTTTTGTCTAGTTTTCCCTCTTTAGGCTACGGGGTTTTACACACGGACCTGGTCCCAACCACGATCCGTGGGTGGCCACCATTGGTTGGCACCTGCAACTTTTCAAAAGATGTTATTTTACCTCTTTGAATCTGGGGTGTTACAGATCCATGATATTTAGACTTTGATCATATGCTGAATCTTATGAACTATAAAAGATGAATTTATGAGGATATGCATGTTCTTTTAATGAAATTGATTTAAATAATTTAAGGTTTCTTTGGGAGTAAAGCATCAATGTTTTTGTTGTTATTGTGAAAGGTTTTTTCACATACTACTAAGAACATGATCGTGAATGGATTTATCACAAAAGGATTCATAAGTTGAAAGGTTTTCTCACCTAAGTTAAATCAAGATTAGGGAGGTATTCTAATGAACTTTATCTAGGAGTGGTTACTTAATTGTGCCTTTCCATTGATGATGAAATTAATAAGACTAATAACTATTCTGTGGGATTTTCTCTTAGCTTCGAGAGGGTATTGAGATGGAGACTCTCCCGGTAGTAGAGGTTGGGTTTGTAGTATCAATATATTTATCCCATAACTATGTGTAACCATATGATGATTGTCTTCGATAGACATTAGCTAGTGGATCCACTTTAGCTCACACTCAAGGTTCTTACCTTAGCAAGTAAGAACACCCCTTTCAGTGTGCGACAAACAGTGGATTCCATATTATAGCTCATATGGTCTATGTTGGTTACATGGTACAATTCCCACAATAATGAACTAAGGTTACTTCTAATGTATCTCACAAGTGATTTAAAGGCTTTTTTAGCATTCATTGACCATGATTATGATTTATGTTTCCTAACCCTTTTATCTTATGATTTAGCTTGACCATTGCATGTTTTGTAAAGTCTTTTTAGCATGATTTCATTACTATTATGCATTGCTATCATACTTTGTACATTCCATGTAGTAATGCATGCTTGTGCCTACATTGTAGGGTCAAACGCTCCTCTCTCTCACACTCGTGGCTAATTGATCTTTTGTGTCTAGGGATTTGGTGAGTCCTTATGTTCCGAATACAAACACACTTTTACCGATTTATGTCATTTCAGTTTTCAAACTTGTATGTGATGTCTGAGTTACATCTCAATCACTTCTTTAGATGTAATAAATGGCTTATTGAGACTTATATTAGACTTTTGCTTTTATCAAACTATTTATTTTTATACGATTGTTTCTTTGAATTTTTTATTTCAATTATCTTGTATGATGTATGCTAAGTGGCTTGTGTAAGCTCTCTTTGGGTTCTATAAGCCAGTTACTCCTAGGGCTTACTTTAGGACGTGACAATACATATATTCTCATATTTAACACCTTGAAAAATTTATGCTAAGAATCTGAACTACTTAGCATAAGCATATGAGCTTTGACAGGGTGATGTCCTACTTTTGGATGTGTGTTAAGGTACACTCTGAAGTGTAGTAAGTGTAGCGAATGTGGTTTAGGGTCATAAAGGACCTCTAGCATTAAGTCAAGTTCATAGCTTTCCTACCGATTATGTTTTTTGCATTAGTTCATATAAGGGTCAATTTTAGACTATTATATATCTCAGCATAGAAAGAATTATGTGGCCCAGGACCTACCTAATTAAAGGTCTATGTCTCTTGTTCCCATTGCCACCAGGTTTACATCAATCAGAACTTGGAGTAAAATAGTATGATCATTTTAATAGAAACACTCTCAATAGTGTTTTATGAACCTAAGTTTTCCGAGTCCCGTTCAAACTATTACATACCATAAATGAAGCTCGTAAAATTAAAATTCTTAAACTTATTATTGGGCTTGATTTTCACATATTCAATATATGATTGCAAATCTAACTACAAGCCGTAATTTGGGATGGAAGAATGAAGTTTAGACAGTCAGGTTCAGACTATTTTTCATATATTAACCCATGAGTCGTAAATCAATCAAGGGGTCGTAAATAGGGAATGTAGAATAAACTTTAAGAACTCAAAATTTAGTTTAAATTTCATGTATGAGATTTATAGTTCGTAGATTAAAATTTTATTAACTCGTTGATTACTGGTAATTGAACAAGGTTACCATTAAGAATAAGTATTCTCTCCCAAGAATAGATGAGTTGTTTGATCAACTCCACAGAGCGAGTTATTTCTCTAAGATTGACCTCTGGTCCGGTTACGAATTGAGGGTGAAGGAAGATGACATCCCGAATATGGTTTTTTGAACTCTATATAGTCATTATGAGTTTTTGGTAATGTTATTTAGTTTGACTAATGCTCTGCCTACATTTATGAACTTGATGAATAGAGTGTTTAGACAATACCAAGATATGTTTGTGATTGTTTTTATCGATGACATCTTGATTTACTCACGAAGTGAGGATAAACATGGTGATCATTTGAGGATTGTGTTGCAAGTCCTTAATGACCAACAACTCTTTGCAAAGTTTATAAAATGCGATTTTTGGTTAAGATTCGTGGCTTTTGTTTGTCACATTGTTTCTGGTAAGGGTATTGAGGTAGATCTTAAGAAGACAAATATGGTTAAGAATTTTTCTAGACCTCTATCCCCGGTAGATATTCAAAGTTTCTTGGGTTTAGACGGATATTATAGAAGGTTTGTCGAAAAGTTTTCTTAAATCGTCTTTCCATTGACTGCATTGACCCAAAATAAAGTTAAGTTCTTATGGGTAATATACTCACTTCGGCTCCTATTTTGACTTTACTAGAAGGATATGATAGATTTGTTGTTTGTATGATGCTTCAAGTATTGTATTAGGGTGTGTTCGTATGCAAAATATGAAATTTATTGCTTATGCTTCAAGGCAACTTAATATTCATGAAACAAACTATCCTACCCATGATTTGGAGCTAGTGGTGGTTGGGTTTGCCTTAAGGATTCCAAGGAACTACCTATAGTTTGTTCGTGTTGATGTCTTTACTAACCAAAAAAGTTTGCAATATGTTTTCAAGCAAAAGGATGTAAATCTTTGCCAAGCTAGATGACTATATATCTTTAAGGACTATGAATTGAGTGTCCTTTATCACTCGGGAAAAGCTAATGTGATGGCCGATGCCTTAAGTCGGTTATCCATGAATAGTGTTGCACATATTGAGGATGGTAAGAAGGAGTTAGTTTGTGATGTTCATAGATTGGCCCAATTGGGTGTACGATTGGTTTATTCTAATGAAGGTGGTGTTCTTGTTCATAATGGTTCAGAATTGTCCTTTGTGTTGGATGTGAAACACAAGCAATGATTTTATCTGATTTTGGTTGAATTAAAGGAAGTGGTGCTTAAAATGTCTATTGAGTCTTTCTCCCAAGAGGGAGATGGTGTGCTTCGATATCAAGTTTTTTTATTTGTTCTTAATGTTGATGACTTGAAGGATCAAATCTTATCAGAAGCCCATAGTTCTTGATATTCTATTTACTCGGGAGCCTCCAAGATCTACCTTGATTTATGGGAGGTCTATTGGTGAAATATAATTAAAAGGGGTATTGCAGAATTTGTGGCAAAGTGCCCTTAGTATCAAAAAGTGAAAGTTGAAGATCAAAAGCCGGGAAGTTTGTCCTAAGAAATTAGCATTCCTGTTTGGAAATGTGAAGATGTGAATATGGACTTTATTGTTGGTTTACCCAGCACTCGATGACAACATGACACAATTTTGGTTATAGTAGATTGTCTGATGAAGTCGTCTAATTTCATTCCCATCAAGGTTTCTTATTCGACAGAATATTATGCTATACATTATTTAAGGGAGATGTTAGGTTGCATGGATTGTCCCTATCCATTTTCTCGGATTGGGGTACCCAATTTATTTCTCAATTTTGGAAATCTTTCCAAAAAGGTCTTGGTACTTGTGTTAAACATAGTACGACCTTTCATCTACAAACTGACGGACAAGCGGAGCATACTATTTAGAATTTAGAAGATATGCTGGTAGATTGTGTTGTTGTTTCAAGGGTAATTGGGATGATCACTTGCCTTCCATTGAGTTTGCATATAATAATAGCTATCATTAAAGCATTAGTATGACTCCATTTGAGGATATTTATGGTAAGAGGTATATATCTCCTACGTGCTGGTTTGATGTTACTGGGGTGTCTTTGGTAGGTCACGAATTGGTACTCAAGGTTATGAAGAAGGTTTGAATTATTAGAGAAATGCTGAAAATGGATCAAAGTCAACAAATATCTTATGCCGATGTTACAACAAGAGATCAGGAGTTTGAAGTTGATGATTTAGTTTACTTGAAAATATCACCTATGAAGGGTGTTATGAGGTTTGGAAAGAAGAGGAATCTTAGTCCCCGAGAAGTAGGCCCACATTAAATTTTGAGGCGTATTGGTAAAGTTTCCTATGAGCTTAGTTTGCCTAATGATATAACATCTGTACATCCAGTTTTCAGTGTCTCCTAGTTAAAGAAGTTTAACACTCCGTAGCCTTGAGTGAAAAGTTTAACATGATAAGAAGTTACAAGTGCCACCCACGCCTCGTGGATGGACCCATGCCCTGTAGGTGGGTAGCGTGGGTGAGCTCTTTCTTGAATCTCTTTAAGGCAGTGTCCACGGGTAGGACACATGCCTCGTTGATGGAGTCGTAGGTCCCAAGCTTTAGTTGACCATTTACAGACCCCTAACAATGCCCAACCAGCACGGGCCATGGGTCCAACAACGCCCCGTGGTCGGGGTCTCATGAGTTGGGGCAGTGAGTTAGGTTAAGCGGTTAAGTGAGGGCTTAATGGAACTTTCCGAAATTATTTAGAGATTAAGTGGTGTAATTTTATCTTAGTTTAGAGCACCTATATAAGGACTTTAGACCCCTAAAGTAAGTTATCCAGGGCATTATGTCTAAATCCCCAAAAGAAACCCAATTCCCTCTCAAATATTCTCTCTATAGAAATTGAAAAAGAAGAAGAAGAGAATCAAGCTAGGTCAAGTAAAATCTTCATTGTTTCAAGCATTGAGGGCTTTGTAATCAAGGTATGATGGATTATTCATCCATGGAGCCTGATGAGTCCACGATTTGGACTCATTTAGGAATTTATTTTAATGAATTTAGTGTCCTTAAATGCATATTTTGTCTCAAAAACTTATGTAAATTCTTGAGTTTCAGCTATTTCTAGTTAGAGACAAAGCATGGACACTATATAGCAAAAAGGAACAAGGCAACCGTAAAGAACGAAGAGAAGAAGGCCTGAGGATTACCTAATGCATTAGGCAAGTCACCGAATGGCCTTAACCTTGCCTAAAGTTCCAGTGTGCTCAACGTTGAAGGAAAAGATCAAGTTGGCGATGAAAGGGAGCAGGAAGCGCGTCACCGAACAGTTTCGTGAAGCAACACAATATCCCCTAATGATTCAAAACGCGAAGATGCTGAACGCAAAAGCTAAAATGCGATGAACCAGACCAAAGGGCGGATCGTCGAGTGCATCAGCGATCCTGACTAACTACGCCGAATAGTCCTTCACAACACCAATTTTTCGAAAACTATAAATACCCATTTAATTCTGTAGCTTAAATGAAGTTGTAGATAATTACTGAGACTTAGAATATTTTTTAGTTTTGAGTTCTTAGAGTTTTTGGGAGACATTGTTCTTGAGCTTGAAGGTTTTAAAGGTTTTCAACTCAAAGAAATTGGAAGTGACTCTCGAAGAATCTTCATCCTAGACATGTTTAAAGATATTTTCTATCGTACCCACTTGATGGAAACACTTGTTGGTATTGATTTCTATCTCTTTATCATGTCTAAAACCGCAATTCTTGAGGTGTGATTTTGTGAATATGGGTTAAATATCCTATTGGGTATTGCTTATTATTAGTCTATTTGTTGTTTCAATGTGATTTCATTTAGTAGTTGTGTTTGAACTTAATGATATTGTAGTTGCAAATATGATTTCATCTTAGTGTTTTTGGCTTGCTCGAGAGAGAGGTTTTAAAACTAAGACTACTAAATCGATAGCCGGTGGTTATTGGGTCATCGTGGGTTCAACTCGAGAGAGTGAATCCCAGACCTTCTCCCACACATTCAGCTCGAGAGACTGAATGGGCTAAGGCGGAGGCTGTGCTTAAGTGCTGCAACTCAGTGTTCAAGAGAAACTGAGTTTATTCGGGGTAAGTTGCTCGAGAGAGAATATACCCTCACTAAAATCTTGCCTAGTTACAAATATTCAGCGATTTACTATCAATAGCATTTACCCAGTAGTATATTTTATCTCATATTCCTATCACATACCAAGAATCATGTATATTTTTGTTATTTTTGTGATTAATTGATTACAAACCTCCCATTGACAATTGACATTCGTGTCACCTTTAGATTCAGTATGTTTTTATTCGTTAATGTTCATAGCTATGATTGATTAGAACTTCATTTTACTTTTCTATTAATTCTTGCACCCACTACCTTGGGACTCGACCCCAACCCATTCGGTTGGGTTATATCACTGTACGCGATCATTGACACCTAAATTGAAAGTCGTGTCTTTGATTACGTCAAACATCAGAGCCCCCATGTTTTCCCCGATTGTGAAGATGAATCTCCAATTTTAGTTAGGGTTTCTTCCAATATTGTGGGTATTGTTGTATGTTGATCCAATTGAGTGGATAATGGTTGTTTATGATTGAATTAGTAGTATATCATGTTTCTAAGATGAAATTACATGTTTTCTATGCCTAACGCTAGTCTAGTTGATGAAATTCAAGTAATGTGGGTTTATGCCTTAAAAATGGAAATTGAGGACTTAGAGTTGATCTTCTAGCGTTGATGGCATGTGTAGTAATTTCTTGAGAGTAAAACCATATAGACAGACATGAATTGAATTAGATTAAAGTATATATGATGGATCATGATTAGTACTGCTTGATATTTAGCCTTTAAGATGATATATGACTAGAATGGCTTAAGAATGAAGCATGTGATTAGAATGTCTTGTGATATAGGCCTATGTGAGGATTGTAAGAAGTAAAGCTTTGAGAGTAAGACTTGTAGTGATGCATGTTGATTCCTAGGGCTTTGGGAGTAAAGCTAATGTGTTGAATTATGAATGTTAAGGCTTTGAGAGTAAAGCTTGCATGTGAGTGGAAGACTATAGATAAAATTGTTGGGGAAGAACCTTATTTACCTAATCTACCTTATGAAAGTTTTATAGTATAAAGTGATAGAATCACTTCAGCTATGATGGTATCCAATCTAAAGCTTAGATTCTATATGTGTTGATTGAAGGTAAGTTGTGAACCTCAAGGAGGTAAGGTATGCGATTATGTATATTTTTATTCAGTTTATATAAATGCTATGAGTACACTTAGAAAGTGAAGTGTTAATGATTAGATTGTGGTTGTTGTCTGATTGAAAGGTTATTCTCTTGAACTCATAATGAAGTTAATGTAAAAGGTTTTCTCACTTACTGAAGATTCTAAGGTTGGAAGGCTTTTTTCACCTAATTGTATCTAAGAGTAAAAAGTGATCATGGATGGTGATAGTTTCTCATGCATGGTCTAAAGACTTAAGTCAATGATGTACCTTGAATCGGTATGCCAAGGGCACCCTTTCATGAGTAACTAAAAATACCATAAATGACATGAGTCTAGAGGTAATTCCCCAACACCTTTATATGAGAAGGATGTGAGGTGATTTCCCCTATTCCTAAGATAATAAACATGAGGTGATTACCCATTTCATGTGATGAGGAGTGTGAGGTGACTACCCTTAATATATTACTCCTAAAGCAAGGCAAGAGGTGATTACCCATTAGCCTTTTTTATGTTGATCTTTGAGGCGAATACCTATGATCCTTATTAAATGATATGGAGGCAAATACGTATATCATATCATGTCGGTCATGGAGGAGAATACCTATGATCCTTCTAAAATGATGTGGAGGCAAATACCTACATCATATAATCATGGGGCATGGAGGAGAATACATATGATTCCCTAAAATGGTTATGGAGGCGAATACTTATGACTATACATGTAAGGCAAGAGGTGAATACCCATTAGCCTTTATAATAGACATAGAGAGGTGAGTCCCCATGTCTTAAGAGTAAGTAAGAGTAATGTGAGCTATGAAACATGAGAATGACTAGTTTGGATTGTAGCTTGAAATTCCCTTCCAATACATGTATGACTAGAGGTGATTTCCCTAGTCTATGAGAAATAAGGTAACTATGAGAATAAAAGGTGATGAAAATGAATGATGACCTAAGGAGGTTTACTTAGCATGGGTGAGATTTATGTGGTCTTACTCATGCATTGCACAAATATGCCTTAATGTTACTTATGAAGTATTCTTTTATGTCATGATGATTTAAGTGTGTTAACTATGCTTATGACTTATGTTGATCTAGATACACTGACTATGCCTATGACTATGTTTCTATCTCTTATGCTTACAGTTTATGTATTATGATGTATCTCTTATGATTATGTATATTTCTTATGTTGACTATGTTGTTATGCTCTTATGATGTTATGTTAGCAATAATATTTAGTACATTTTGTACTAATGCATACTCTTGCCTACATTCTTATCAAATGTAGGGTCCCTTAATATTGAGTTCCATCCCTGTGGCTAGGTTCTTAGTAGAGCAAGGAGTGAAGACTTGGTGAGTCCTCATATCATCAAGGATTTGATCACCATTCCTTTATTTCTTTTATTTTTATGTCAGAACTTTTGTATGGGCTGCCTCCCAAAGGAATTTTAGATGGTTTGAGACAAGTGTAATAAACTTTCGCTTTGCTTTTATAAAGACTTCTATTGTTATGAAAAATGTTTTAAATTTTTTCATCATTTCTATTGCTTTATGTTATGATATGCTAAGTGGCTTGTATGAGGTCCTTCGTGGTCTTGTACGCCATGTTACATCTAGGGTGTACCCCTGGGTCATGACAAACTTAGTAATCAGAGCACAAGGTTTAGAATGGTTCTAGGATGTCTCAATCCACCTCTAGTAGAGTCTTGTTCATAAGTGTGAAGCACACCACATTTATGAATGAGAGGCTATTGGATGTTTAGGAAACTTCACTTCTTCATTCTCTAATTCGTTCCATAGAGTTTGACTCTATTAGGTCTTTCACCTAATCCATGCCCGATGGTTTTAAGGATATGACTACTACAAGGGCGAAAGCTAGAAGGAATGAGGAAGACAATGTGTGTCACGACCCAAGGCTAGCCCCTAGATGCGACACGGTGTACTCGAACCCGAAGGGGTCTAATACAACCCTCATAGCATTCTTGAACATAAGAACATAGGAACATAGAGAAGAATTAAAACTTTATTTACAATCGAAGACATTTTCATTAAAAAGCAAGCGGAAGACATTCTAGACTTTATATACTATGTCTCAAACGCTCTAATACATTAAAGATACAACATTGGGACATAGCCCATACAAAATATTAAAAAAACTAAAAGACATAAAAGGAACATAATGGATTTTGTCCTCGAAACTATGAGGACTCACTAAGTCTACTTCTTCAAGCACCTTAGAAACCTACTCCTCAAGTATATAACACCAATACTTCCAAACCCTAAATTTGTAGTAAAGCATGAAAAAGAATGGGGTTAGCACAATTAAGTACTAAGTATGGAAGCCATGGAAAAACATGCTTAAAAAGGACATTTTCTTTGAAAGTCATGATATATGTCATTTTGGTAAAACTTCATGAACATTGATAAAAGATGCATGATATAGGCCACAACCAACATACAAGTCATTTATCAACATTAGAGACACAATCAACATTTAAGTCATTACCTTCACTTTAAGCCTTCACCTCAAGTAACCCTCAAACTATACCCTGTGCAATGCATAGGTAGGGTCCCAAACCACAACCCACACTAAGGTACCACCTTAAGGCCACCAAAAGTGAACTTACCATTCATCCTTTGCACCTTTACACAATAAAGCATATGAGAGACATAAACATTACATAAGTCACACAAATCATATTATGGCCAACATCTAAGACAACTCTAAGTCATACTTGTGCAATGTGCAAGTAGCATCCCATACTAATACTCACACTAAGTACTCCTTTGAAGTCACCATAGACAAGGCACATTCATACACGATAAGTCATGACAAGGAAGTAACTCATAGTACAATCCAAGTATAGCTTTACATTTATGCATATAAGAGTCAACATTCTCCATTAACTTCATTTAGAGGACATTCATTCATTAGACATTAGATCATCATTCTCATTGACTTCATCCTTAGGGGACATTCGTACATTAGCCATGAAGACTTAGATAACTCACTATGATCTTCTAAATGCCTACTCGTGCAATGCATGGATAGCATCCCATACTACCATCCACACTTCGTAGAACTCATCAAGAAACCATAATGCACATCTCACATGATGGGAATAGACATTAACTGACATAGACCATGAGAGCTAAACCATGGAATCCGGTGTCATATGGCCCCACACTGAAGAAAGGTCTTCTACTTGCCTAAGGTAGAATCACGTAATATCTTAGCTTTGGTAAGAAGACCACTGGCTAATATATATCCTATGTGGGCACATAGTTATGAGATAGGAAGTTGTTCAATGGAACTCTAGCCTAACATTGGTAGAGTTTCCATCTTACCATATGCATTTTGTGCTTAGCCTCCATTCCCATAGAGTAGTTCATTCACATTAACATCATTGTACTTGAGAAGGCTACCAACACTAGGTCTACCAATGCAAAGTACATTACACAAGAAAGGGCAACCATCACTAGGTCTACTGATTAAAGGTACATTAAGGGTAGCTAATTGAATTTCCAAGAAGGGTGCAATAAACATTGGGTCTATCGATACAGGTTCATTATTTCACACATGAAAGGGCTACCAATACTAGGTCTTCCGATTTAAGGTTTATCATCACATTAGTTTCTAGACTCATCATGAAGGGCTACCAACACTAGGATTACATGTTAATGTCATAGCCTAGAATACTTCATCATTCATTTATGAAAGGAATTCCATTGGCCTATCTATTCATATTCATCAAGTCAGGAAAAATTCATTACATAAGAGAGGATGCCTAAGCCTACCAACTCAAGATTCAACAATACTTTCATTCATTCAAGAAGAGGGTGCCTAAGACTACCAATTCAAGAGATCACATTCAAAATAACTTTCATCTATCAAGAAGAGGACACATAAGCCTACCAATCCAAGATACAACATTGCATTATAGAAACCCTTCACATTCAATCATCATCATTCATGAGTGTCAATTGAGAATGTATTATCAATAACACAATTTTGTTCTATACATAATCATATTAACTTCAATGGATTCACATTCATGTATACACTATCATGATAGTACTTTAATTCCTCATACTATGCCTTCAGGGTCATGATCACAATTATAAAGCAATTAAACACCTCCACCTTTCAAGTGGATTAATAGCTCAAGCACAATTCTACTTCAACAGGTAAATTAGGCCATCCCTTGCCCTTTCAAGGACACGAATTAACTTTCACCAACAAACCTTTCATTAATAGAATTAGGCATGAATAGTTATACAATTCAACATTCTAAATCAGTTTAGGCATAATCCATCAAATTCATTCATGATCAACAAACCCACTTTATATAGGCACAATTTAGGAATTGAGAGAATTCATGGGTTAATAGAGTATTTTCATCATAAATCATCAATTAAACACCAATAAAATCATAATTTTTCATTAGAAACCATTTGAAAATGTCTGATGAAAGAACCCATAAGATTGAGTACAACCCTAGATTTTCATAACTTGAAATCACTTTGGAATTGGCTCCTTGAATAGAAAATTAAACGAGGCTCAAGACCACCATACCTTCCTATTGATTCCAAAAAAAAATCCATTGAAATCCTTGAAGAATTTGACCTCGGAAGTATGAAATCTTTACCTCCAATGGAGGTTTCTGGAGAGAGAGCTTTTGGGGAAGAGAGGTTTCTAACTTTGGGGTTTTTGAAATAATGAAGTCTAAAATATGTATTAATAATTTTAATACTCTTAAAGTACCTTAATAAATTTAAAACAACCATCCCAACACTTAACTAGCCAGGGGAGGAATTTACCAAACCACCATTGTCTTGGCCGAGCCTAGACAGAAAACTGTAGCCATTCATGAAACCCCCATCCACGGACCATGGATGGGGTCACGGACCGTACTGTCACCTCCGTGTTTCATGGGTGCTGCATGGTATCGGGCCCCTTGACCTACGGATGCCATCCACGCCCCATGGATGGACCTACGGGGCATGGACCCCTTCCGTAGGTCACAAATTTTTTATGCAGTCTTGGTTTTCCTTAGGGTCTTAGGGGTTAAGCTTAGGGTCCTCCTCAAGGACCCCTAGGGTGGTCCATGGAGATTCGTACCTTGACGTTTAACCTCTAAACCCCTCAACCATAGCTCGGGACAACGTAACACAACATTCGTCCTCGAATGACACTTAAAACACATTAAGGGGTAAACGATTCAAGACTAGAAGCCCATTATGCATGCAACATCATAATCAATGCACAAAACTTGGAGGAAACATCAATAAGTTCAAACAAACTTCATGCAATTCAAGAAAGTTGGAACTACTTCTACAAACTCATCATGCATCAAAACTTCACATTTCTCATTTCATTGGATGAACTTCCTTCTCCAACTCATATCATGCTCATCATAACATCATTATGAACACTATGCAATTTCACTCAAAAGAACAATTAGGCATGTTCAACATTTAACCTCATGAAGCATATAAGCAACTCATACTAAATGCACATTAACATGAGGAACATAATTCATGAATACTCATTTTTCTCATTCAAACAAGAATTCAACTAGAACATGCATAATATATGGAGAACATGGAAACACAATATCACACATGACTCCAAAATATGAAACATGCCAAAAAGGAACTCTTTGTCTAAGGCTTGAATAGGCACATAAACAGAGATATAAGGATATCGGAACCCTCAATGACTTTACTACTCAACATACCATCCCCCACTTAGGAGTAAACCCAACTAAGGAAACTTAACAAGACATTCAGAACCATAAGGAACTATCAACATATTGGTGCTTTTAAACTAGGAAGGTCCTCATTAAGCAACTCTTGCTCACAAACAACCGTACCAACACCACTCAAGTCTCATATGAGTCCACCACACCGGGTCTAAACTCCACAAACTCACTACACCTCATAAGGTGAGAAATTCAATCAAGCCTAACTCATGAACACAAGCACATTCAAAGACCTTACCATCTAGGCACATTATCCCCCACTTGGGAGAAAGTTTATACTAGCTCCTTCAAACTTCACTTCTTTCCATTCTAAGGTCAGAGCAATACATCACTAAACCTTCATACTCATCACACCTAGGCATTTCTAAAACACCACATTTCACTAATTCATTCAACATACCTCAAAACTCGTCATAACCTTCTACCAACATCACACATAACCATAAAGTAACCCATTCATACTAAAGTCAACATCACAATCTTCCATCTCAACTCTATCAAGTCACATAGCCATAGTTGGTATCACAACCAACCTTTTCTCTCCCTCAACCCTTGTAACATAAACCATTCAAGTGGTAATACTCTAAAGACCATCACATAAGGAATAAGGGAAAGACATTATAGAGTTAAACTCTATGGCATGACTTGAAGAATGAAGAAGTCAAACTTTCTTAACACCCAATATCCTCCTATTCATAATGTGGCGCGCGTCACATTATGAACAAGACTCTACTAGCTGTGGTTTGAGACAACCTAAGACCATTCCAAAATCTTGTGCTCTGATACCATGTTAATCATGACCCAAGGCTATCCCCTAGATGCGACACGGTGTACTCGACTTTGAAGGGGTCTAATACAAGCCTCATGACATTCTTAAACATAAGATCATAAAAAGATAGAGAAGAATTAAAACATTCTTTACAATCAAACATATTTTCATTAAAAAGCAAGCAGAAGACTTTCTATACTTTATATACTATGTCTCAAACCATCTAATACTTTGAAGATACAACATTGGGACTTAGTCCATACAAAAGCTTAATAAAACTAAAAGACATAAAAGGAATATAATGGATTTTGTGTTCGAAACTATGAGGACTCACCAAGTCCTCTTCTTCAAGCACCTTAGAAACCTACTGCTCAAGCATAGAACACCAATACCTCCAAACCCTACACTTGTAGTAAAACATGAATAAGAATAAGGTTAGCACAATTAAGTACTAAGTATGGAAGCCATGCAAAAACATGCTTAAAATGGACATTTTCCTTGAAAGTCATGATCTATGTCATTTTGGTAAAACTTCATGAACATTGATAAAAGAGGCATAGTATAAGTCACAACAAACATGCAAGTAATTATCAACATTAGAGACACAATCAATGTGGAAGTCATTACCTTCACTTTAACCCTTCACCTCAAGTAACCCTCAAGCGATATCTTGGGCAATGCATGGGTAGCATTTCATACCACCACCCACACTAAGGTACCACCATAAGGCAACAAAAAGTGAACATACCATTCATCCTTTGAACCTTTACACAATAAAGCATATGAGAGACATAAACATTACATAAGTCACATCATCACATTATGGCCAACATCTTAGACAACTCTAAGTCATACTTGTGCAATGTGCAAGTAGCATCCCATACTACTACTCACACTAAGTACTCCTTTAAAGTCACCATTGAAAATGCACATTCATTTACGATAAGTCATGACAAGGAAGTAACTCATACTACAATCGAAGTATAACATGTATCTTTACATTTAAGCATATAAGAGTCAACATTCTTCATTAACTTCATTTAGAGGACATTCATTGATTAGAAATTATATCATCATTCTCACTGACTTTATCCTAAGGGGACATTCATACATTAGCCATGAAGACTTAGAGAACTCACTATGATCCTCTCAAAGCCTACTCGTGCAATGCATAGATATCATCCCATAATACCACCCACACTTCATAGAACTCATCAAGAAACCATAATGCACATCTCACATGATGGGAATAGGAATTAACTGACATAGACCATGAGAGTTAAACATTGAATCCGGTGTCATATGACCCCACACCGAAGAAAGGTGTTCTACTTGCCTAAGGTAGAACCAGGTAATATCTTAGCTTTGGTAAGAAGACCACTGGCTAATATATATCCTATGTGGGCACATAGTTATGGGATAGGAAGATGTTCATTGGAAATCTAGCCTAACATTGGTAGAGTTTCCATCTTACCATATGCATTTTGTGCTTAGCCTCCATTCCCATAGAGTAGTTCATTCACATTAACATCATTGTACTTGAGAAGGCTACCAACACTAGGTCTACCAATGCAAAGTACATTACACAAGAAAGGGCAACCATCACTAGGTCTACTGATTCAAGGTACATTAAGGGTAGCTAATTGACTTTCCAAGAAGGGTGCAACAAACATTGGGTCTATCGATACAGGTTCATTATTTCACACATGAAAGGGCTACCAATACTAGGTCTTCCGATTTAAGGTTTATCATCACATTAGTTTCT
>JAJOOO010030412.1:0-11698 GCA_029582685.1 Solanum piurae
ACTAAATATCTAGATTTTCTTTGTATCTTCAATAGTATTAAAAATATGCATTTGTTATATTTATAACAAATATAAATATATTACTCTATAAAATTCTAAAAAATTTAACTAAATATCTAGATTTTCTTTGTATCTTCAATAGTATTAAAAATATGCATTTGTTATATTTATAACAAATATAAATATATTACTCTATAAAATTCTAAAAAATTTAACTAAATATCTAGATTTTCTTTGTATCTTCAATAGTATTAAAAATATGCATTTGTTATATTTATAACAAATATAAATATATTACTCTATAAAATTCTAAAAAATTTAACTAAATATCTAGATTTTCTTTGTATCTTCAATAGTATTAAAAATATGCATTTGTTATATTTATAACAAATATAAATATATTACTCTATAAAATTCTAAAAAATTTAACTAAATATCTAGATTTTCTTTGTATCTTCAATAGTATTAAAAATATGCATTTGTTATATTTATAACAAATATAAATATATTACTCTATAAAATTCTAAAAACTTCACTAAATATCTAGATATTTTTTTTTGTATCTTCAATAGTATTAAAAATATATATATTTAGTGGTGACTGTCAATAGTCGTCACAAATAACATTCAATAATGAAAGCACTCAAGAAAATAACTTAACCCAATGTTATATTTTCATCATTTTAACATGTCATTAATTAGTCTTAGAATGGAAAGTTAATGAGGAAACATTTAAGCTCTCTAATGTTATTTAGATCAAATAAATAAATCATTATACTCTTCTTAATTACATTTATTCCTCGTATTATTAATATGAATTCATTCCTTGGAATCTTTTCACAAGGACCAAAAGATAGCAGATCTTTTACGAGATCAATTTGGATTGGCTTTGGTTCGTTTAGAAAATTTGGTTCGGGGGACTATATGTGGAGCAATTCGACATAAATTGATACCGACACCTCATATATCTTCATCTTATATATAGTGATACATTCTTACGAGGAGATACAGAAAAACACGTCCTTTTACAAATTCTTCCTCATATATATATATTGTTCTTTTGAAAGGAATCTCTGTTAGTTTCTGGCTCCACTTTTATAGTAGAAGAACTTGTTGAATTTTGGGGAATACACCTATACCGAGTGAAATATCCTTAAGGATAATGTCTTTGGCACGGCTCAAGCTATGATAATTTTCAATAAGATTTCCAACAATCATAAGAATGTTTCATCATATTATGTTATTATGGAAAATACTAGATATTATGAATGAAGAGGAGAGACAAAAAAAAACAATTTGGTTACGAGATAATATTAGAAAATGACAAATGCAAGAAGAAAAATTAGTCTTAAGGAGAGGGGCGTGAAAACATTGACATTCGAAAGAATTCTGCATTGAGTGTAATGGATATATTTTGGTAGGGGAGGCAGAGGGTTCAAGTGTTAGAAGATGATGGACATAGGTTATATTTCGTTACTCTCCTCTGGATGACGACTACTATTTGAAACTAGGTCGATTTGTCTACTTCATAAACTTTGTATGTATCATACTTATTGGAAAGTACAACGACATAATAAGATATGTGCCAATACTATATGTCTATAATTTTAATATATTTGTGAGTGGCAAATAAGCCAATATATCCTCAATGTAGAAGAAGATTTGGTGAAATAATAATATCGTTAACTAGAGATAAATATGACTAAGTGATAATATGAATTGTTCTAGTCATTTCTCAAGTGAATTGTAACAACCCATCCTGGTCGTTATGAGTAGGCTAATGGTGAAAGATATTGGGCCATAAACTTTTCGGATAGTGACTTAAAGATTTTAGGTTAGGCCGGTCTCATACGAAATCTGGGTAAGGTGAGGTCTAGAGCCATACATGAATGAGTGGAGTGATATTTCTAGGCTTGTTTTATATTTTCTAGTAGCCAAAACAGTAAGAAATCCATAAAACCTTACGAAATCAAATTCGGGCGAGTAGAACTCTAGGAATCGAACATGGCGTGTTGGTTTTATGTTTTGGATTGGTAGTTGGTTCTCCCATTGAGAATTAGTGTGGGTGCCACTAACGACATTCTTGGTCGTGATAAAGTTGGTATCAGATTCCTGGATCTGTTGATCTCTTTGTATCAAAATGAGTCTAGTAGATTCCTGTAGAACGGTATAGAGACATTTATACTTTTCAATTCGTATCTCTTCTTTCTTTCTTCGTTTTATAAATTAATTTCAATTGGTATCTGGCGATTCAAATTGGTATCTAACGTCTCCCACTCTTCTGACCGCAGAGAATATATAACGGGAAATGACCCCACCCCCACCCAGGATCATGTGGAAGAATAGGTTGAGATAGAGATTGAGGAAGATGTTCAAACAGAGGGGAGAATACATGTTGGGGTTGCAGGTCTTCCCGTATGGAATCTAGGGTGATTCAACATGTATTAGCTTTTTTGAGTGGGTAGGCAGGTACTTGAGCTCCCACAGTGCAGGGTAGTCAAGTTCCAATTAACTTCTCACACTCTTCTATTTTCTCTAAGATTGACTAGAGGTCGAGGTACTATCAGTTAAAGATTAGGCCCGAGGACATACCTAAAACAACAATTATGATTCAGTATAAGCACTGTGAGTTCTTAGCAATGTCGTTTCGATTGACCAATGTGCCTACATCGTTTATGAACTTGATGAATAGGTTATTTAAACCATTATTTGATTCCTTTGTAATGGTGTTTATAGATGATATCTTGATCTACTCCAAGGGAAATAAGGAGCATGCAAATCACCTTCGTATTGTTCTGGGTATCTTAGGGAAACATGCATTGTATGCTAAAATTTCTAAGTGTGAATTTTGGATGCCCTCAGTTTCTTGGCCATGTGGTTTCGAAAGGAAGGGTTATGGTAGACCCCCAAAATATTGAGACAATCAAGAATTTGGTTTTGCCTAGGTCTATGACAGAAGTTAAGAGGTTTTCTAGGTCTTGCTAGCTACTACCGCAGGTTTGTGAAAAACTTTGCTCCTATTGCTACACATTTGACCAGGTTGACTCAAAAGAGGTACCATTCAAGTGGCCAGAGAAGTGAAGAGAGTTTCCAAGATCTCAAGAACCTTTTGACTATAACACCTATCCTGACATTGCTGGTGGAAGGTAAAGGCTTCATTATTTGTTTTGATGATTCACATTTGGGCTTGGGTGTTGTATTGATGTAGAACAAGAATATTTTCATAACCCAAAGTACACTCTAGACGTGAAATGACGTATAAAACCATGAAAGGCCCTACACAATCCACTTGACATACATATAACATAATATAATAGATAAACAAGGAGAATGTAAGTAGAAAGTCTTATATCATAGGAAAGTTTGATATAAAAGTGGAAATCTAATTATAGTCTTGAAAAGTCAATCTAATACATCAAAAGAATGGTTGGGACGTAATCCATACACCACATACAATATCTAAAAACTAACAACCTATGAAAGAATAGTAAAAGTGGCACGATCCTCGGAACATGAGGACTCACCAAGTCTTCAATGATCACCCAATCAACTAGCCACGAGTAGGAGGAGAAGAAGCGTCAAACCCTACATTATTAAACAATGTAGGCACATGTATGCATTAGTACATGGAATGTATTAAGTATGGAGAAGTGCATGAAAACATAAAATATATCAAGGGACATAAAGGAAAACATGATATGCATGACCAAACTAAAACATCTTGAAAAACCTTTAAGGAAGGATCATAAAGCATGAACATGGTCAAAGCATCTTAAAACAAAATGAAAGCTTCATAACATCTTTGAAGTAACTTTAGTTTGTTTTGTGGGATATTAGCTTTAAACGAGAATAGACCATGCAAGCTATAACATGGAATCCAATGTAACTCCCACACTGAAAAGAGAGAGTCTACTTTCCAAGGTAAAACTCCATACCATTCATTCATATTGTATTTGTGGTCATTTAAGACAATCCTACGGGAGCATGTAGTTTGGAACTAGAGGTTGCTACTAGAGACTATCCTATTTCAGCCTCCACCTCAAGTTATCTCGGTGATAAGTTAAATCTCAACGGAATAGATAAAGTCAATTATTAGGGTAGACAATAATCAACATACCAATCCTAATCATAAAGTCATCATAGAGTAGCTCCTTGAATATGAATCATGCATGTGTGAGAAAATCTTTCACCAAATCACGATTTCTTAATATGTGAGTAAACCTTTCACAATTTATTTGGTGCTTATCTTGATAGCAACCTTAGATCATAAACATATTTTTTTCATAAAATATGCATAACTTCATAAATCACATTCACAACTTCTTAAATTCATATCTTCATAAATTCATAGTCAAAATCATGAATATATAAAATCGATTGAAAGACATGTAATTGAATCTAAACATGCATAGGAAGATTGAAACTGAAAAATTAACTCAAAATCAAATAAGACCCATGGAGATTGTATGAACCCTAATCAAAATTAGGTGAAATTGAATTGAAACTTTGAAATCTTTTGTGACCCAATAGATGAATGGAATTCATTGGTGAATCCTCTTATACCTTGATGATCAAAGCCCAAAATAAATGGAGGAAAAGGGTGACTTGTAGCTTGAACCCCAAAATTCTTCCTTGAATCTTGAGAGAATTTGAAGGGAATGAACTCTGATGAGATTTGGGATTTGAGAGAATAAGAGGACTTGGGTAGAATTAGGAATTGAAAGGTAGTTATAAGACTTAGGAATAGGGTCAAACATATAAAGTATATGTCTTAAATGCATATGAAAATATCCAAATACCCTTAAGAATAAGTATCAGATGACTTCTACGTTTGGACCTGATTATCACGCCCCGAGGCTACACCTTGGACGTGACCGACACTCAAGAACCATCGTTGGTCCCCAAGCGAACCCTTGACCTGAATCACTACTCAGCGGAAGGCATTATTCAACAACAAGAACTTTGAATGCAAAGATTAACTCAAATTGTCTCAACAATAGATAGCTCAGAAATGTCTAGAAATATTCAAATAGCCATAAAAAGGCAACTCAAGTCTCAAAACATTAACAAGGAAATGGGAAAAGGCTCCTCAACTACTACTGTATATGAAACCTCTAAATGCTATGATAGATGTCGAGACAAGACTCACGACATCTTAACAAAGATAAAAAATGTAAATGTGGAACCCTCCGGAAAGTAATGAGGCTCGCCAAAGCTAACTGGAATGAAAATGGTATCAATGGAGAACTTTTTGATGACCCTGAACACATGTATCTGCATCATAAAAGGATGTATGTCGAATGACGTTAGTACATTGAATGTACGAGCATGTAAGGGAAAAATTGAAAGCAATAGATAACTAAAAAGATAAAGCTGGAAGGAATACTCACCCTCAACTCAACTCAATATGAAAGCAACAATAAGAGATGGAATATACAAAACTTTTAAAACAAGATTCTCTAACTGACAACCATCACTATGTGATACGTGATGACAAAGCGTCTCGCCCACGCTATCGAAACTGTCCTATACCTTGTCGGGGTATAAAACACCTCAAATAAGTGGATCCACTAAGCTAAGCTTAAAAACAATAAGGAATCATCTAAAAAGTATGATCCTTTACCCATGTTGGCATACATGGTTTATGAGGACTTTGAGTTGTCTAGACTCATCCCCATATATGTGCTCAATACTACTCCCAATAATATATAACTCATGCTCAAATGTTTAAAACATATGTCTTTTTCAATTTGAAGTAATTACTCAAAAGACCCTCTTAAAAGAGGTAATACTCTGAAACTCCTCTGAACTTATAAAAATATTACATACTTGGGAATACTTAGTTTCCTTATACTCATTTTGAAACATGAAACTCAAATCTCATCATTCTCATACTCATTTACTCAAGACTTTGTTCAAAACTATAGTTGATTGCAAAAGAGTTCTCAAATTTGACTTGAAAAGGTCCTCTTGGACTTTCCTCTTAACTTTACTTAGATTTAAAAATGTAAATTAAGAGATGTGATTATGATATGCATGATCTCTCAAGGATTAATGAATATTTTAAGAGTGAATATCAAGAAGAGAACTCTGGTATGATGCAAGGGAACACATACAAAAAGAAGGACGGAAGGGTAAGGGACCTGGCGACCATGGTGCACTAAGTGGCGTGGGGAGCCAACCCCAAAACTACTGAACAGTGTTTGGGGATCACTGAGTGGCGCGCCGAACCAAACTACTGGACATTAGTTTTGGCGCTATGGTGGCGCGCCGCCCCATGCCCCTGCCTAGAAATTTAACAAATTTTCTTGCTCAATTTCATGTCCTAACTCATATAGAATCGAATGATTTTCTCCAAACCATTTTTCATTTATAAACCCCACACAAATTCAATGAATACCCACACAAAATCGACCAAGAAACAATACTCATTCGCAAGACCCTCACCTCAAGAACTCAAAACAACCATTGTTAAAGAATGGGGCTAAAACTCAAGAACTTCTCAAGAAACTCAATCAATCAACTTCAAGAACGAATTCATGGATGGAAATTACATGATTGGCATGAGGGCGAACAAAACCAACACTATGAGAGCTTACATACCTCGTAAGAACACTTGTTGTTGGTGAAATCCTCCGTTCTTTAAAGAACACTTGAAACTCTTATCTTCTCTCCTCTTGAAACTTTCCATAACTTTCCAAGCGTTTAGGAATGTGAGAAAATAATTAGCATCAGATTAGACCCTCATCTTAGGTGAGTAAAAAACGTTTTAGGCTTAGTGGGGTAAGAAAAGGACCAAAATACCCCTTTTCTAAAACAGATGGAAAGCCTTAGCTAAAGAGGCTTCACTCAAAAAGCCATAACTTTTTTCTCGGAGCTTGGAACTTATCAAGCTTGCTGGCGTTGGAAAGAGGACTCAAAGACCTTCAATTTAATACCTTATGGTCCACCTAACTATTTATGGGCTAAGAGATATGGTTGTTTGAAGTTGACCCAAAATCAAAAACTGATCGAAGTCTGAGGTTTTACAATATATCCCCCTTGGGATCATTCATCCTCAAATGAGATCACACTAAGCAGAAACAAGGGTAGGAAGCATTTAACAACCCCAACATAACACACAACATGCAAATATCAAACTCATCATATCAACTTAAAAGTACTTTACAAGGAGTTAGTACCTTGGTTTGGAATTTCTTCGAAAGGAAAGAGATGTGGATATATCTTCTTCATATCCTCCTCAGCCTCCCAAGTAGCTTTGTCGACAATTTGGTTCCTCCATAAAACTTTGATTGATGCAACATCCTTGGTTCTCAGCTTGCGAACTTGACAATCAAGAATCTGAACGGGTATCTCCTCATAAGATAGGTTGTACTTGATACCAATATTATCAATAGGTACAATAAGCGAAGGATCGCCCATACACTTCTTCAACATAGAAATGTGGAATACTGGATGGACTATTGCTAACTCTGACGGTAGCTCCGACTTATAAGCTACATTTCCAACTCTCTTTGATATCCTGTAAAGACCAATATACCGGGGACTGAGTTTACCCTTCTTGCAAAATCTCATAACACCTTTTACGGGTGAAACCTTCAAATAAACCCAATCATCCACCTCAAATTCTAAGTCTCTCCTCCTAACATTTGAATAAGATTTTGGACAACTTTGTGCTGTTTTCAGCCTTTCCTGAATGATCTTCACTTTCTCCATGGCTTGAGAAACCAAGTCTGGTCCGATCAACTTAGCGTCACCAACCTCAAACCAACCAATATGAGATCTACATCTTCTCCCATAAAGGTCCTCATAAGGAGCCATTTGAGTACTGGAGTGATAACAATTGTTGTAAGAAAACTATATGAGAGACAAGTGGTCATCCCAATGACCTTTAAAGTCTATGAAACATGCCCTCAATATATCCTCTAAGGTCTGAATTGTGCGCTCTACTTGACCATCAGTCTGAGGATGAAAAGCAGTACTAAGTATCACCTTCGAACCCAAACCTTTCCGAAAGAACTTCCAAAACTGAGCAGTGAATTGTGCACCTCTATCTGAAATGATAGACACGAGAACTCCATGAAGTCAGCCTATCTCTTGAATATATATAATCTGGCATTATCTTTTACTGAATTGGTAGTCTTTACTGGCAAGAAATGGGCTGATTTAGTCATCCGATCTACAATCACCCAAATCAAATCATGCTGCCTACGAGATCGCGGCAAGCCAATAATAAAATCCATATTAATCATCTCCCACTTTCATTTCGAAAGACTATGTTTTTAGCCATACCATCGGGCCTTTGGTGTTCTACCTTGACTTGTTGGCAATTTGGGCATTTAGCAACGAACTCTGCAATACACCTCTTTATACCACTCCACCAATAGGCTTCTCTCAAGTCATGGTACATCTTTGTGTAACTAGGATAGATAGAATATCTAGAACTATGAGCCTCTTCCATGATCCTCTCTTATAGCTCATCCACCTTTGGTACACACAACCAACCTTAATACCTCAGTACACCATCTCCCCTTTGTTCAAAAGCCATCACCTTTTGCTTATGAACATTCACCTTTAACTCAAGTAAAACATGGTCTTGATCTTGTTTCTCCTTCACTTCAGACACTAGTGATGACTCAACACCATTCATCACCACCACTCCACATTCATTGG
The DNA here is from genome assembly GCA_029582685.1 of Solanum piurae. Taxonomy (NCBI): domain Eukaryota; kingdom Viridiplantae; phylum Streptophyta; class Magnoliopsida; order Solanales; family Solanaceae; genus Solanum; species Solanum piurae. The sequence goes on from JAJOOO010030412.1 coordinate 8,673, forward strand.
AATCTAACATTCGAACTCCCAAATGTGCAAGTCTATGCACATCTTTGGCCAATTCTTTCTTACTTTCCTTAATATGGCCAGTACTTCCCATAGACAACCTGCTCAAAGCATCAACAAAAACATTAGCCTTACCTGGGTGATAGAGGATAATCATGTCGTAATCCTTGAGTAACTGATGAGTTGGGGATTTCGACCCATTTAGGGCTTGACATTCAAAGTTTTAGTGTCCTAAATGCCTATTTTATGCTCTAAAATGATGTCAAAGTGCTAATTTGCAGCAATGAAGGAAAAAAACAAGACAAGGGCATTACCAAGACAAAAGGAGTGAAAAAACTCAAGAAGTTGAAGGAAACCAAGGCTGGTACTCACCAAAGCGACTCGGCAAGTCATCGAGTGGACCTTCAGCTCGTTTATAGTTCCAGCAAGCCATCCCATGATTAAGAAAATCTTAGCGATCTGATGGGTATTTTGGTGAGTCGCCGAAGAGTTCGGCGACGCCGACTTAGCCAGCCAAAAGTAACATAGTGAGTGGTGAAAAGGCAGACCAAAATGGCGAGATGAGGACCACTTGGCACGTCGCCGACTAAGTCAGCGAGCTCGATCTTGATCGCCTAAAGTTATGGCAAAGAAAGGGTAAAAAAGCTAAGCCAAGAAGGTGATGAAAGGGGCACACGGTGTATTGCCGAACAGGTTGATGAAGCCTGATTTCACGTATCATGACACTTCTTCCAATTCTAAGTGCCAACGATCATTAGTCAGTAATATAACCCAACTAAGTGAGTTGGGGTCAAATCCCACAGGGAGTGGTACGTATTTGACAATCAATAGAAAAATATGAGTATGTGCAAGTCAATCATAGGTAAAGACATTTACGAATAAAAACATATTTCAAATTTGGGGTGACACAAGTGTTAAATATGGGGGTTTTGGTTTCAACTATCAGCTACACAACAACAAATAACACAAATTAACAAGTAATGAGACGGGTTCTTGGGATGTGATTGGATTATGGGCTAAGGTAGACAAATGGGTGATTGTAATTAATAGTAAATAGTTTTAAATCAGTGAATAAGCTAGACTTTAGTGGGGATAAACTTTCTCTCGAATAATTTACTCCGAATCAAATTGGTTTCTCTCGAACACTAATAAACAGCAATTAAGAGCAGCCTACGCTTTAGTCCATTCACTCTGTCGAGCTGAATATGTGGAAAAGGGTTTAGAATTCACTCTCTCGAGCTGAACCCATGACAACCTTATACCCACAGACCATCAATTTAGTAATCTTGGTTTTAGAATCTCTCTCTCGAGCAAGCCAAAAACTCGAAGGTAGAGTTGCATTTGCAACTACAACTCTTTAGATTAAGCCACAATTTCTAAATGAAATCACTTTTAAACAACATTTAGACTATCAATTAACAATATGTAGCAGTTAAATCAACCCATAATCACATAATCACACCCCAAGAGTTGGGGTTTTAGCTAGACATCATAAAAAGATAGAAATCGTTATCAAATTGTGTTTCCATCAACTAGGTAAGATTAATTTCATCTTTACAAAGGTCAAGGTTGAAGAATCTCAAAGACCCACTTCTAATTTCTCAAAAATGGAAATCTTCAATTCTTCAAAGCTAAGGAAAATATTGTCTCAATACTCCCAGTTCTAAGTGTAACACTCCTCAAAATGAAATAGGATAATTAGAGCTTCACATGCATGTTAGTAGTTGATAAACTTGTATAAATGTTTGAAAATGAGTTTATAGGTCAGTTTAGTTGAGTTTGAAGTCAAACGCCAAAGAGAAGTCCGAAAACTAGTCGTTTGCATGCTAGTGTATTCTAGTGTGTCTTGCATGTTTTTATGTGTCGTATGAAGTCTAAAATCAGTGGTGGTGACCCTACTATATTAATAGACATGTTTAGGGTCCCAACGTCCGGGTACGACTCCCCAAGGACCACCCTAAGGGTCCTTGGAGAAGACCCAAATGTTGGCATAAAAAGGCTGCCTAGGTAGTGTGTTGGCAGTCTTGTTTGACGCCCAGAGTGACGCCTCGTCAGTCTATTGATGCCCCATCAATGGGGGGCGTAAATCCACACTTAGTTGTGGGAGCTTAGCCCCCAAATTTTGAGCCTCTGTCCCAAACGACGACCTACCAGGACGGTCCGTCAATGGTGGCCGTCGATTGGTGCCCTGTTTCACTGCCAAGTTTCGGCCAAGTGTGGGGTGAATTGGTAAATTCACCCCACGTTCTAATTAGACCCTAGACGACTATTTTACCTATTTTTGGGTATTTTAAGTTAGTTAAAACTCTTTAACTTAGACTTAGACCTCATTATTCAATTGAACCTTCCCTCTCAAATAAATTTTTCTCTCTAGAATTCCATGGAAGACATTGATGAAGCTTCAAGCTAGGGGATGGGTTCCTACTGATTTCTCCTTCAAATTCTAAGGAAATTAATCATAAAGGTATGGGGATTTTATCTTTGATTCTCCTTTCAATCAAAGAGCCAAATCAAAGTGATTTCAATGTTTTTTAAAAACACTAAAAACCCCAATTTCAATTCTAACCTTGGGTTCTTGCATGAAAGTATTTCAAATGATGATTTATGTTAATATTGATGGTTTTAAGATAAAAAACTCCATGAACCCTTGCATATCTTGAAATCCTAATTTTGGATCTAACGTGGGTCTATCGATTATGAGCTAATAATGTGATATTAATATGTAGATTGTTATGGGATATTGATTTATGTATTGTTCTATATTGAATTATGAGGAACTGATGGTCAATTGTGTTATATTGGATGTTGGCCTTGAATGGGCAATTGTGACCTAAGGTTTATGATGATGATGAAGTTGTGAATAGATTATTGATTCTAGTATTTTATATATTTATGTTGTAGATGTTAGAATTGTGAGGTTTGATCCCTTTGAAAGTGGGGAGGTGTTTACTTTATAAGCATGTTGTGATCATGGCCTTGTAGGCAAAGTTGGATGATTGTTGTTTTGAGTAATGTTGATTATGTGAAGG
>JAJOOO010030413.1:0-14962 GCA_029582685.1 Solanum piurae
GAGTTCTGGGGAAGTTTTCTGTCATGAACCACGGACCTGCAGGACGGACCGTGAGTCCATCAACGGTCCGTGGATGGTGTCCGTGAGTGCCACCTGTAACACCAGAAAATCTGAAATCTCCATTTTCGGATACGGGGTGTTACATTTTCACTCCAATTACCCTAAAGCAATTTTTATGCTAAAGGTCCATTTTTGTTGTACTAAAGATTCACAACCACCTCAATTGATGTTTTAGAATAACAATTTCATGCTAGAAAGTATTGGTTTACAATCTAGAAGCAATTCTAGGGGATAATACACCTTCACATAGGTTTTCCCATAATTTCTTGAACCTATGATTCTGAGAGGGGTGTTCATTTGAAGTTGACTCTAGTAAAAACTTACACAAAAAACAATTAGTAAGGACATTTTCAACTCAACTTTATGCTAGGGATTTCGTATGACCTTAGTTCACATCTAATTCACTCCTTTACTAAAGAATTTATCTTAAAACCTATAAAATATCAAATTTCATTGAATCGGTTTGACGTGTTACAATAAACAAAGCAATTGATATCTCGGGGTCAATTCATATCGAAAGAAAATTAAAAATTAAAACTCTTACATATTTACCACATATATTTAGCGTAATAACGGATTGGATCGTTACAATAAGATTTTCCTATAAGAAGCTCTTCAGGGAATTAGAGGTATATGTGCATGGAAAGCTGTTGAATTTTTTTGTCATAATTAAGTGACTAAGGGAATTTTTAGCAGGAAAAAATGTAACCCCCGATGTATTTTACTTATCTTATTTTTCTTTGCACCTTTTTTAAAAATAATAACCAAAAAATAATTTGACTAAATTATTTTTATAATTTAATAGATCAAATTAATAGTACTCTATTTTCACCATATATATTGAGTAAAGATAAATGTAGAAGAAAATAATTAATTATATCTTGATTTTAAAAAATAATAATTATTTTGAACTAATACTTTTAGTAAATAGGACAACAAAAATAGATCAGATGAAGTAAAAGAGATGTGATAAAAACGAAGGAGTTCTTGAAAAGAAAAGAAAATAGTCGGAAAGATGTTTATATGAAAGATTATTGATGAAGAAAGGATTTCTTGAGTAGAGGCGAAATTTTGAAATGACACAAAAGTGATAGATATGTAATAGTGACATTTAAATTTTTTAAAAAGAGATTTCTTTTTAAAAGAGTACGGTGATAGATGTATGATGATGATTGTTAAATTTTTTTAGAAAGTGATTTAAAAAAAAAAAAAAGACATAAAAGTGATAGAAAAGTAATGATAAAATAAATTTCTTGGGTATATTTTTGGGAAAATTGTACATAATGGCAAACTATTAATTCAAATTAAATGGTATAACCACACTTTGATTTAATTGTGTCCTATAGCAAACTGTTTACCAGTCGCCTCTCTCCCTCAAACTCTCGCTCACCACTCTCCCTGTCTCGCTCGCTCCCTCTGCGCTCGCCTCCCTCGCTTTATACACGTAATTGTATAAATTGCGTTTCTGTTTGTATAAAGCGAGAGAAAATTGTATATACACATGCAAATACATATATATTCGTCCTATACACTTATAATTATACAATACAAATATTCCCCTGCCCAGTTATCTTTTGCCTTTCTCTTTTTCTCGTTTTATACAAATATAATGTATAATTTATGTTTGTATAATGTATAATTTATGTTTGTATAAAGCGAAAGAGAGAGCGATTTTTTATATACAAATATTTTTGTCAACGATTTACACAAACGAGAGGCAAACAACAATTTATACAAATGACTTGCCAACGAAATTATACAAATCTGAAGAGGAGCCAACGAATTATACAATTGCTTCTTTTTGTATATATGTATAGCGAAATAGACATAACTTTCAATTGTATATGTATAGCAAATTATACATATATATGTTTGCTATGGAGCGCAATTATGCAAACTTTGCTATAACATACAAATATGATTTTTTTGTTTGCTATATGTGAAAGTTGCTCTATATTTTTTAGAGAAATATAAATTTAATTTTAAAAAATTTATAAAAATATTACCCGTATATATAAACACACAATTTTTGAAATATTTGATAATTTTGGGATTTTGAGAATCTTTTTTTGTTGACGCCGACACAACCCTAAATTGCCTGATACAATACCGCCGCCGGGAAACATGGCCACATCGGCCGTTGGACAGCCTTCACTGCTGGAGGCTGATCCAACGATGAACATCATAAGTAATAATAATCAACCTTCAACGAATACTTACACCAACTCTCTTAAGTTAGCACCACCGTTGCCTTTGCATTACAAACCTGTTCCTTCGAAACGAATTGCATATTTACATGGGGAACTAAGGATTATTTGGGAAGAAGAGGAAGTACAACAAATGATAATCAACGAAGATTTACAATATGCAGTCATAGGAAAGTTTTCTTATGGATGGCCGGAAATTCAAGATCTAAGGAAAATTATTCCAAAGCAGTGTCAATTAAAGGGAGAAGTGAACATAGGACTTGTGAGTAATAGGTACATTCTGATTCGGACATCAACGTTGAAAGATTATGTACACCTATTATCAAAACCTCAATTCTACATTACACACAATCACTGGTCGTATCCTATGAGAACCCTTAAATAGGATCCTCTTTTTGATCCCGTAGAGGAGACAACAACAACGTTTCTTTGGATTTCGTTTTCCTCATTGCCTCCAAACTTCTTTGGTAAGGAGGCATTATTCTCATTAGCTGTTGTAGTTGGGAAGCCACTTCAAGTGGATATGGCTACACATAATAAGACTAGACCTAGTTGTGCTAGAGTCAAGGTAGAGGTGGATTTGTTGGGTGAATTTCCAAAATAAATATATGTTGGGATGAGGAAAAAAATAAGGGAAATTAAGGAGAAATGGATCAACATCAACTATGATTACGTTCCAAAATATTGCAAAACATGCAAGTTACAAAGGCATAATGAAAAGGAATGTTTTTTCATTCATCCGGAGTTATATTCACCGAAAGAGAAGGAAGTAGATGGGGAGAAAGAAGATGAGAAGAATGAAAAGGAGAATGGGAGAAAACATGAACATGACGGAGACAATAACAGTAAGGATAAGCTAGGGGAAAAGAAACAGGTTACAAAGGGCAAAGAGAAACAAATTGATAATTATGGTTTTCAGGAGTACGGAAGAAGAAATAGGGGTGGAAAAGGGAGAAAAAGAGAAATGGTGTGGAATCTGAGGCAGTCACAAAATAATCAACAAGATTTGCAGACTGAAAACAAATTTGGAGCATTAGAGAAAGAGCACGAAACTGAGGGAGAGGTCAATACAGATGAAGGCAAACATAATAATTTTCCTCATAAAGGACAAGAAGAGGGAAAGCTCCTGGTAGCTTTAGCTCTAAAAACACAGTGAAGGAGATGCAAGATCATGTATATAGTTATGAGAGCAGGACATTGGAGAATAATTGTCAGATACAAAGATTGGAGGAAAATCAAAAATAAATTGAAAGGGAAGATGCAGATAAACAAAAATCTAGTACTTCAAAGTCACCAGATATCAGTGAACAAAACCAGGAGCATGCGTCGAGTGAGACGTTCATTCACAATGAGCATGAGGAGGAGGATGCCGAAGTAATTGGAGGGCAGGAAATTTTAGAGGTGTTAGGGAATCAATCGAATGTAGTCAAAGAGGCACCAAAACTTGTGAAATTAACAGAGCAAGAGATGAACGAGAAACAAGATACAAGAGAAGATGAGAATATGGAGGAAAATATTGAAGACAACAGTAGAAAAATGGATTTATCCCCAAGACAGACCAGTCAAATGAAAGGAAGAATGAAAAAAGAACATAAATCGTCATCATAAACATCTAATATTATCACAAGGAGTAAAATGGGGAACACCAACACATCTGATCAATGATTAATAAAGTATTGTTTTGGAACATCAGATCTGTTAAATCTCAGAAATCTTTTGAGAGGTTAATAGATTTGAAGAGAAGAAATCATTACACATACATAGCACTGTTGGAACCATTTCAGAGTCCTGATGTACTAGATGAATATAGACGAAAGTTGGGAATGACTAATGCAAAAGTCAATGTTGCTGCAAAGATATGGGTGTTTTGGGATGAAGAATGGGAGGAGCAAGACATAATAGACAATATCCAACACTTAACAATTCGGTTCAGGTGGAGAGGATCTAACAATGTTTTCAAAGTAACAGTGGTGTACGCTAGATGTAATGCCTTAGAAAGGCTGGAGTTATGGGAAGAGTTGGATGAGCTATCTAACAGTACATGATATCCATGGCTTGTAGGGGGAGATTTCAACACTATTTTAGATGCATCAGAAAAATTAGGAGGCTTACAAGTCACTCAAAATGATGTTGCGGATTTTGCTCAGTGCATCAGTTCATATGCGCTAAATGAATTACGATTTACAGGAAGCAATTTCACTTGGTGGAATGGAAGAATTGAGGATGCTTGTATATTTGAAAGGCTAGACAGAGTGTTTGGGAACAATGAATTTATGTCTTTGATTCCTAATAGTGAGGTGCATCATTTGATTAGACAAGGGTCTGATCATGCACCCTTACAGGTGAATTGTGACTCTACTCAAAAGTAAATAGTGAAAACTTTCAAATTCTTAAATTTCTGAACTAAACATCATGATTATCAGAAGATTGTAGAGGAGAATTGGAGAGATAAAAGTATCACAGGGTCCCCATTTGCTATTGTACATATAAAGTTGAAGAAGGTTAAGTCAGCATTGTCTCAATGGAACACAGATACATTTGGAAATGTTTTCCAGCAAGTATCTACATTAGAGGATGTTATTAAAACAATGGAGGTGCAACTGGAAATTTTCCCAACTGAAGAAACCAAAGCAACCCTTAGTAAGGCAGAAGCTGATCTTAGAAGGTATTTACATATTGAGGAGGAGTTCTGGAGGAAAAAAGCAGGAATAAGATGGTTCAACGATGGAGATAGAAATACAAAGTTTTTTCATGCTTATGTGAAGGGGAAATGAAGGAACTCATGATATCGGCGATACAGACTAGGCAAGGGGACATAGTTACATCCACTCAGAACATTGGTGAGGAAGCGGTTGAGGTGTTCAGGGATCAATTCAAGGAAGTACAAGATGAAAGAGACTTTTCAATGTTGCAGTGCATCCCTAAATTGATTGATGAGGAACATAATAGAGAGCTTGAAAAAGTTCCAACAAAAGAGGAGGTTAGACATGTAGTTTTCTCGCTAAACGGGGATAGTGCAAGTGGGCCTGTTGAATTTTCAGGACAATTTTTCCAAAGCAGCTGGGATATCATAAAAAATGATATCACTAACATGGTGAAGGCTTTCTTTAGTGGCCAGGAGTTACCTAGATATATTACCCATACCAATTTGATTCTTATACCAAAAAAGGAGGTGGTGGAAATTTTGGAGATCTTAGACCCATCAGTCTAAGTACCTTCACAAATAAAATCATTTCCAGAATGGTACATGGACGAATCGCTACAATCCTCCCTAATATTATCTCAACTAATCAATCAGGTTTTGTGAAAGGAAGAAGTATAACAGAGAATGTGTTGCTAGCTTAGGGACATTAACAGAAGGAATAAATTACATAACATAGTGGTCAAGTTAGATATGGCTAAGGCGTATGACAGGGTTTCTTAGATCTTCTTAACCAAAGTGCTGCGGGGTTTTGGTTTTTCGGAAAGAATAATCGATATGGTGGTGAGGCTAGTTAGCAATAATTGGTACACTATTCTATTAAATGGGCAACCTTTTGGATTTTTCCAATCATTTAGAGGGTTAAAACAAAGGGATCCTCTATCACCCACTTTATTTATTATTGTTGCAGAGGTCCTGCCAGAAGCTTAAACAGTTTGTATAGTGATGCTCAATTCAAAGGTTATGGTATGCCTAAATAGAGCCCTGAAGTCAATCATTTATCTTATGCGGACGATACTATCTTATTTTTCTTGGGTCACCCTACATCAATGAGAAAGATGATGAAGGTTTTGAGAAGGTATGAATCAGTTTCAGGGCAAATGATTTATCTAGACAAGAGTCTTGTTTATCTGCATGAAAAAGTTCCAGTAGGAATATGCAATAAGATAAAGAGAATTACTAGTGTGCGACATGGTTCTTTCCCTTTCACTTATCTAGGTTGCCCTATTTTCTACGGAAGGAAGAATAAGGGTCACTTTGAAGGTTAGATCAAGAAAGTGATGAGAAGGATGCTTTCCTGGCAGAATATATTATTATCTTTTGGGGGACGATATATCATAATTTCTCATGTGTTACAATCAATGCAATGTATATGTTGTCGGCTATGAATCCACCGGCTTGTGTCATTAATCAGTTGCATAAAATTCTTGCTAATTTTTTTTGGGGAAACACTACTGGGGCTAAGAATAAACACTAGGTCGCATGGGAGATGATGTGTTACTCCAAGAATGAAGGTGGAAATGGATTTAGATCGCTACATGATGTGGCTAAGGCTTTGTTTGCAAAACTTTGGTGGAATTTTAGAACCCAAGCATCATCCCTATGGAGTACTTTCATGTGGAATAAGTACTGCAAGAAGTTGCATCCTATTCTTGCTCAAGGATATGGAGCTTCTCATGTATGGAGAAAGATGACAACAATTAGGGAAGAAGTTGAGCATAATATATGGTGGTAAGTAGCATCAAGTACGTTAAGTTTCTGACATGATAATTGGACTAAACAAGGTGCTTTATACTATATAGAAGGAGAAAATGATATGGAAGAAGAATTGGAGGTTAAATCATTCTGCAATAATAATGGGTGGGACAAACAAAAGCTACTGACAAAAATCTCAGAAGAGATGACTGATTACATTACTGAATGTATAAAGCCTCCCTCAGATGTGCAAATTAATGATGTTCCCTGGTGGATAGGTAATACTCAAGTAAGGTTTACAGTGAAATCGGCATGGGATTTAATGAGGCAGAAGCAAGAGAAAAGGAAAAAATATGACCTAATATGGGCTAAAGGAATACCGATAAAAATAATTTTTTTCCTATGGAGAGTTTGGAAGAGAAGGATAGCTACTGATGATAACCTCAATGAACTAAAGATTCACATTGTACCTAGATGTTGGTGTTGTGAGAATAATGCAGTGGAGACCATGTCCCATCTTTTTCTAACAGCCCCCATAGCCACTAGGCTATGGAGGCAGTTTGCTATTTTTGCAGGAATAAACATGAAGGGGATGCATTTGCAGCAACTTATAATTACCTGGTGGAAGATTGAAGCACCACCAAAGCTACAGGTGATATACAGAGCGATGCCAGCATTTATCATGTGGTCACTTTCGAAAAGGAGCAATAACAAAAAACACGGGGGGAATACTAATTACACAGAAATGGTGATGCATATTCAGGATCTAGTAAAGAAGTTGATCAAAAGTTTGTATCCATGGATTAAACTTGGATCGTGGAGATGGCCTGAGGTAATCGAAGCATTGAAGAGATACAAACCTAAATTACACTTTCATAGTGTAACATGGACGTTACCGGATTTGGGTAAAATTAAGTGCAATATTGATGGGGCATGTAGAGGTAACCCGGGTATGACTTCATTTGGCTTTTGCATAAGAGATGATGGGGGGGATTTTGTTTATGCTAAAGCTAAGGGAATAGGAGTGGCTACTAACATTGAGGCAGAGGTTCTTGCGATTCGTGAAGCCATTATTTACTGCCAAGAGAAGGAATAGGAAGAATTTAGTATCGAAACAGATTCACCTAGTCTCAAAAAAATGATTCAGAGGCAATGGAGAGTTCCTTGGGAATTAGTGGAAATAGTGGACGATATAATTAGGATAAGAATGGAGTATACTAAAGCTCGGATTACTCACATTTTCAAAGAGGGAAATAGCGTGGCTGATTACTTAGCTAACGAGGTAATTGAAACACAACTAGTAATGTGGTATCTTTCCTTTCAGGATTTTCCTACTAGGATTAGAGGTGCACTCAACATGGATAGGGCGCAAGTACCTAATCTAAGGATGAGAACATGCAAGATAAATCCACATATTAACATCTATGAGTCATGAACTCAAAGAGATCGTAAATTGCGTAGAGAAAGAAAACGAGGACACACAAAAGAAATAACAATTTCATCAGATAGCACAAGGCAGCAAGCAATCTACACAGGATTGACACAATCAATTTTGGTAATCACAACCACGAGACATTGTGGTATTAAAGATAAGTCTAGGTGCTCTAGCTTCCTCACCAAATAGTTGGAGTAACTGATCTTTCATTATTGGGGCAGATAAACACATAGAGGAGAGGACAGCCTCAATTACTTGAATCCTGCTGCAAAAAAAAAAAAATGGCAAGGGGGAAGAGTAAAGAACAAAGAATAATGAGAAGGAAGAAGAATGAACGAAAGGATGATGGTATGCCGGCAGAAAGAGTAAATGGAAATAATAGTATAGTCCATGGCATAATTACAAAGATCGTCCAAAGGAGAGTTTATATTTTGGAGCTTCACTGACAGCAACAATCGAGAATTTTCATATATTGGTGAAGCATTTTCAGACAGGAGATTTTTTTATGGAAATGTTAACAAATTCTTAGCAGATTTTAGGGATAGATGATGTTTCTATTTTAGAATTGGGGTCAGGTGTTGGCCTGACCTACTGGACTAGGCTGTTGGCCTTTTTGTAATTTTATTTGGCAATAAAATGGTCTATGGACCACAAAATTTGGATTAAAGAAAAAAGTAGATATAAACACACACCAAACTAACAATTAGTACAAAGTTTGACTTATATTTGGCAACAACTTTTAAGATTGACACATTGAATTTTTGCTCTAATTTTATTTTCTTATCAACTAAATTAAGAAAATTACAAATGATAAATCCATTGTTTAAGAAAATGTACTAAAATAAAAAACTAGAGAAATATGCTTGAATTTTTTCAATGTTCTTTCATAAATTATGATGGAGTGATTGAGATTCCTCCATCCTTAACAGAAATACTAAATATCATATTGAAAACCAAAAAGAAAAAAGAAAAAAAAGAGATACAAAGAATAATATTTTGTCATTAGTTTTTCCTTGAAATAATCCAAAGTAATTGAAAAGAACTAAAATAAAATAGTAATAAATGTTGTACTAAAAATCGATTCTTTTATAGTCAAACTTTTTTACTCCGATCAGATCATCATAATCATGTTATCAATGTGTATAAAAGTCTAATTATTTTTGTCACGAAGGAGTGATTGAGATTCCTCCATCCTTAATACGGATACTAAATATTGTATTGGAAACCAAAAAAGAAAAAAGAAACAAAGAGATATAAAAATAATCTTTTGTGTCACAGCTCGAGCCTACACCCTAGACGCGACTGGCACTCGAGAACCATTGTTGGTCCCCAAGAGAACCATTGGCGTGGCTCAATACTTAGCGGAAGACTTACTCAATGATAGATGAACCCCAAAGTAGAGATTTAACTCAATGTTTCAAATACATAACTCAGAATATTTTAAAGAAAACATTTAACTGGCCAAAAGAGGCAACTCAAGTCTTAAACATTTAACAATGGAAATGAAAATACTCCTCAAAACACTACTGTCTATGAAGCCTCTAAGTACTACGATGGATGTCGGGACAAGACCCCCAATCATCCTAACAAACTGAGAATAAAATCAAAGTGTGGAGCCCTTCGGAAAGCAATGAGGCTCACCAATCAAACTCTGGGACTGCAAGTGGTATCAACGGAGCGCCTGTTGATGACTCTGGTTACATGTATCTGCATCATGAAATATGCAGGACAAATGACGTCAGTATATGGAATGTATGAGCATGCAAGAGGAATTCTAAAGCACAAACATAAGCTTAAATTGATAAGAAGGAAGAATATACTCACCTCATCTCAACTCAAGGATACTTAATTAAGGATACTCAAACTCGGAAATACTGAACTCAGTTTAATATAAAAGCAACAATAAGGATGCATTGTAAAGAAAGTTCTTAAAACAGTAAATAACAACTCAATGTATTTAAAAATACAATAATAACTCTTTACTCTTATTCGGGAGATTCTCTAATCGACAACCATCACTATGAGTTATGTGATGATACAACATCTCGCCCACACTGCCAGAACTATCCTATACCTTGCCGGAGTATAAGACATCCTCAACTAATTGGATCCACTAAGATATGCTTAAAAGCAATAAGAAATCATCTAAAAAGTATGACCTTTTATCCATGTTGGCATACATGGTGAGGACTTTGAGTTGTCTGAACTTGTCTCCATATCGGTTCTCAATACTAATCCCAATAATATAACGCATGCTCATATGTTTAAAAACATTTTCTCATCCTCAACTTTGAGATTATTACCCAAAATATTCTCTTAAAAGAGATAGTGCTCAAAACTCCTCATGAACTCATTTGGAAATCAAGGTTTCCTCTCATTTTAAATGTAAAAGTATTTACTATTAGGAATACTTAGTTCCCATATATTTATTTTGAAAAATGAAACTCAACTCTCCTCATCCTCATACTCAAGTCTTAAAATAAGTTTTAAAAGGTTGTAAAATACTTCTTAAAATGACTTGTAGAACTTCCTCAAACTTTACTCTCAGGAAAAGAATCATATTGAAAACGATCCTGACCCAACCCCTTCCTTCATAGAGCCCGTGTATTGTAAGTGATATGAACTTCCTGGAGCGAGCCTCTCATAGAGGCAAGTGAAGTTGGACGACGTACTATGATACTTTCCATTTTGTCGAGTCCTGCTTTGGTCTCTGGCTTGATGGTTGTACATGCTAAGAATCCGGTACATTCCGTTTTGTTTCTCATCCCAGTGTTTCGCAACTCTTCAGGTTTACTTCTTTTGTTAGGTCTCGAATTCTTCACTATGAACTTCCCAGTAGTTTATATAGGAGCAACTCTACTTTGAATTTGAATTATGAATTATGAATTATGAATTCAAGATTTATGACTTGGATATGCATGATATCTCAAGGATTAATGAGGATTTTAAGTGTGAATATCAAGTAGAAAACATAGGTACGATTCGAGAGAACTCACACGGAAAGAAGGTCGAAAGAGTAGGGGACTTGGCGACCCTGACGCACTGAGTGGCACTGGGCGCCAACCCTAAACTACCGAAGGTGGTTTGGGGCGCACTTAGTGGCACGGTGCACCATGCCCCAAACTACTAAAAGTGGTTTGGGGAGCACTGAATGGTGCGGCGCCCCACCCCTATGCCCAGATTTTGACGAATATGCTTGCTCCAATTTCATGTCTAACTCCCCTAGAATCGAACGATTTCCCTCAAACTCTTTTGGATTCTTAGACCCGACATAATTACAAATAAATCTACACCAAAACTCACCAAGAACAACTCTCATTCGCAACTCTCACCTTAAGAACTCAACAAGAACTTCATTATCAAAGAACAAAGCACAAAACCTCAAGAACTCAAATCATTCAACCTCAAGAATGAAATTACGGATAAAAATCACATGATTGGCGTGTGGATGAACGAACCCAACACTATGAGAACTTACATACCTCTTAAGGATCAAATCTTTGGCGAAACTCCTCAACAATCACAAGCATCTTGAACGAACGCTTGAACTTCTCCTTTTCCCCCTCTTGCACTTCTCTCTAAAACCCTAAGTGTGTCTAGGAATTGTGAAAACTGATCTAAATTAGTAACGTGAAAACTTAGCAGGGTAAGGAAAAGACCAAAATACCTCTCCTTAATTCGGATGGATTTCCTTAACTGGACATGCTAAACTCAAACGGGCATATCTCCTTCATCCAAACTCAGAATTTAGCAAACTCAGTGGCGTTGGAAAGAGGACTCAAAGATATTTCATTTGATATCTCATTGTCCACTTAACTCATCCTGTACTGAAAGTTATAGTCGTTTGAAGTTGACCCAAAAACTCACAATTGGAATCTAACTTGTACAACTCTCAATTTAGCTCTTTCCAATTTAGTTCTTTCTAAAATTAGCTCTTTCTAAGACCGATGTGTTACATTTTGTCATTAGTTTTTCCTTGAAATAATCCAAAGTAATTGAAAAGAACTAAAATAAAACTCTAATAAATGTTGTACTAAAAAACAAAATCCAAAGTAATTGAAAAGAACTAAAATAAAACACTAATAAATGTTGTACTAAAAACCGAATTTTTAATAGTCAAACTTTTTTACTCCGATCATATCATCATAATCATGTTATCAATGTGTATAAAAGTCTAATTATTTTTATTATATAACTGCGATTAACAATCGCTTCAGTCACTTCATATTGAAAACAAGTAAATCTCTATTCCTTTTTTCTTTCTATTTCGATTCTCCCTACGAAAAATGTTACCTGAACTGAAATCAATTTCTGAAAATGGAGTATTTTCATCTTCATCTTCAACTTCCTCTTCACCAATTTTCAATCATCATTCACAGGCCGACATAAATAATAAACAACTAGAAAATTGAATATCTGATATTCATGAAATAGATCTATTATGTGACGAATCGTTCAGTCAAATTATGAAAGAAGAAGAAGAGGAAGAACCTATCTCTGATATTTCTTCGAGAGAAGTTGTTATCTCTGATGCTTTTTCTACCAATTGCATCATCTTCGTGTTGAATAAACAAAAGAAATTACATTCTGATGAAGAAGAAGATGGAAATGCAAAAAAGACTATTTATGACACGAATAAATTACGTAAAATTCATGAAGAAGAAGGACAAAAGGAGCATAATGGTCAGAATGAAAATCAAGAATCTAAACTACATGAAGAAAAAAAGGAGGATGGAACCAAGAAAACACCAATGGAGAAGAAGATGGAAATGAAGAAACAAAGGAAAAAGGAGAGGGAACAATAGAGGAAATGGATGAAGATCAAAATGAAAGAGGAAAAATATAATGGCAATTTTCAGCACTATACGACTCTGATGTGCTGCGCTACGACTGATGAAAAAGGCAAAAATCATGTCACAAATGTCTATTGTGATTTTTATTTCAAGTTTTGCATATGTCAATTTTAATCCCTTATGTTTATTAGTTTCTCTTTTAATATTTATTTAGTCCCTAGAATTAGTTAAGTTTAATTATTGTCTAGTCCTTAATTCTGTTAGTGATTGGGATAGTTGTCTAAAGGGAATGTTCTTATAGGAGGGTATTATATATCCATTATACTACAATTGAGATTATTATTGAATATTACAAGAAATTCCTCTCTTCTTTTAGATTGTTTCTTCTTTTTCCTTCCTACATCATTTTGCTGCCAACTCTATCATTAAACATTCAACCTTCTTATCACTCTAAGTTTTTTTCAAGACAACTATTTATGTCATCCTAAGGCTTCCCGAGCCTACCTTGTATGTCAAATACCACACGTACCATATTCTAAGGTTCTATTCCAACCACCTGGCAATTGGCCACCTTGACTCTACATTTTTTTCTTTCAGAAATATTCTAAACCCCTTTAATAGACATATAAGCCCACTAAATAAAATATCTCTAAGACCTCTGGTCATCAATCAGACCTAAATAACCACATGAGACATGTAGTAATCATCACCATATATATATAGCCCATACTTGATTTCAACTCACCGTTCAAGTAACTTAGACCACTCAGGGCTCCTTAAGACATCTACTACAATGTTTAACATGCAAAATCGGTCTATATAGGAACACATCCGCATTAAACACAATAACTCGTCCACTCATGGACCACCATGATAAATATGTTAATAAAATAACATAGTTCAATGATAGAACCATCATATAGAACACAATCAAACATGTACCATACGTGGTACCAGAGCCAACTATATAGTAACTTGTACCGTACGTGGTACTCGAGCCAACCGATAATATAAGTTATATCATGTGTAGTACCCAAGCCAATCAAAAGGTATTTCGTACTTGGCATGGCAACCTAGCCAACCGATAATATGTACCATAAGTGGTACCAAGTGAATCAGTAGTCATACAATCACACTTGTAAATACAAGCAAACAAAACACATTTATTGCATGCGATTGTCAACCATCAATTCACATTCAATCCTTATGTTTTCTCAAATATGCATTGTACAAGTTTCACTATAGAAATTGTTAACATGCATACATAATATAACTTGAAAAATAACAACCATATCACCTAATATTAGTGGCTCTTTCTGGACCGTTTTCCAACTTATGACCCATAACCCACTGGTTTCCACCTCTAAAATAACACCTAAAAACATTCATCAGATCAACATAACCAAGTTGAGCACCTTACCACCCTAAACAACCACGATCCATAAATTCGTTTGTCCAAACTCTGCGCCCAAGGCCTATATATGTAAACTACTAATAATTCACAAAGTAATATGCAAGTAAAAACATGTCTAACTACTCAATTAAGCCTTGCCTACCTGAACATCAGGAAACTGCTGAAGAACTCTAAACACGAGCTTCAGGCTCAATAGGGTGAACCGCGATGGACGTAGATAAAAAATCCATGAATTTGACCTTTCTTGTGGTAGAACCCCTCCTCTCCTTTGTCCCCAAGCTGGGAGTAGCTTTCGGAGGACTGTGGTGCTGTCACGACCCGGGAGGACCCCGTAGTCGTAACCGGCGTACTCTACCTCGAAGAGGTCTAATACAAGCCTCTAAGCATTCATTCATCGCATAGACACTAAAACCATAAGGAATTTAAAACTTTCTTTACCAAGAAAAACATTGCATAAAAAAATAGCAAGCGGAAGACTTTCTAGACTTTATACATGATGTCTCAAACCATCTAATACTTTGAATACACCATTGGGACTAAGCCCATACAAAACTTAAGAAAATACTAGAAAGACAAAAAAAAGAACATGTAGGGTATTGTCCTCGAATCTATGAGGACTCACCAAGTCTTCATCTTCAACACTTAAAAACCTATCAA